>VZRN01002947.1:1004720-1049493 GCA_013397935.1 Dasyornis broadbenti | reverse complement strand
CAGGGTATCCACTCGCTTCGGGGCAAGTGGATCTCAGCATTTCCCGTGGGCCCCCATGGGCTGCAGGGGCACCCCCTGCTTCACCATGGGCCTCACCAGGGCCTGCAGAGGCTGCAGAGCTCCGGCGCCTGGAGCTCCCCCTCCCCCTTCTTCTCCACTGACCTTGGTCTCTCCATGTTGTTTTCCCTCACATACTCTCACCTACTCCTCCTCCTCTGGCTAAGGAAAAGTGCGTGCACCCATTGTTTTGATTTCGTCTTAAATATGTTTTTCACAGAGGCGTAACCAACGTCTCTAATTGGCCCAGGCTTGGCCAGCAGCATGTCCATCACCTCAGAGCTGGACATGGTGAAGGCTTCGAGAAGCTTCACAGAGGAGCCATCTTTGTGGTCCCCCCCCACTAGAAAAACCTGGGCCAAGCTAAACCACGACAAGCAGGGTTGGGGCAGAGTGGTTTGTGACACTCATTTGTGATATAGTCTTAAGTGGTTAGCCATTGTTTCAAGCAAAAGCTGATTTTTCATGTTTTCTCTCTTTTTTATAGCATCTTCATGAGATGAGAATACCACTTCAGCTGCATACAGACCAAGTAAATAGTCTTCATGTGGAACCATGATGGGGTAAATGAAAGTCCTGGAGTTTGTACAGCAATGTAGAACAAGCTGCAGTGTAGGTGGCATTTTCTTGAAGCTACTGCTGCAGTTCTTTCACCTCTAACTCATCTTATTAGCATTCAATTCACCAAAATGCAAATTCAGTGTCAGCTTGCCTCACTGCAATTCTAGAGACCAGTTAGCATATGCTTATATTGAGTCCACATATACCGTTTATTAAGATTTCCTGTAAGTTTGGGTTTGAATCTTGTGGTTGCAGTTTCTTTATACAGTTTTGTCATAGTGGTCAAAAAGTCCCTCATAACAATGTTTAAGCAATTAACAATAACATTTCGGTCTCTCATAGCTGTGGAACATATAAAGGAAATTTGGTTGTTTCACCATAAAATTCAAACACTTGTCCAAATGCAGATAAGCTATCTTCATGCTTACATGCCTGGATAAATCAGAACTAATAGTAGGTGATGAATTGTCTGGCATATTGTTCAATAATACTTTAATCACGATTCCTAACTGTAGGCATGTTTCTTGAAAACTAAACGTTAGTTGATGTGACCAAAATTAAAAAGAAAACATTCTATATGAGAAGCTCCTCAGTGAAAGCCAATGGCTTATTAGTAGTATCCTTTACAATTGCAGAATGGTCTAAAAGCTTCAATGCTGCTTATGAATTGAGGATAATACACACCAGCATGTGCATTATAATAGTTACCCATGTATGAATAGAAACTCAGCCAGACTTGTCTGAAAGCATACTTCAAGGACTGTTCCCTAGTGTTATATCTGAGAAACGGGTCTGTGAAGATGAACGTGACATTTATTATTCATTTAAGAATTGACAATAGGGAAGGTCTTATTCCTTTTAAGTATATTTACCCATGTGTAATGATAATAAAGATCCTTCAAAATCTCAAAGAATGTCCTTGTCACCAAAAGTGTTCAAACAGCAAGCTACCCCAAAAATTTCTATTATGTCAGTTGTGAAGGTTATCTTTAAGTTCTTGTACTCAGAGGAATTACCTTGGAATTTCAAAGGAATGAGATCTTTTGCCTAGTTCAACATATTCACAAATTATTTGGGAACAGTAAGGTGATAATTTTTGCTGCTGATATTAAATTATTCAGATTAATCACTTTTAAGTTGAAAGGTTGCACTGATAATGCTTAATGACTGACAAAATGACAGATGATATTATGACAAATACAAAGGAAGGACCACTGCTTCCCACTGGGGCAGACTTTTTGTGGTAGACTCATTTGATTAAATGTACTTACGATGTAAACTTCCACCTCTAATTTAGTTTCCTATTCCCTACCAGAGGTGTAGTCCATGCTATCCTAAAGCAACTCTTGAAAATTCTCAATTTTCTGTGTTGAAAACAAAAAGAGATTAAAACAAAATTCTGAACTCCAAGACTTGTTCAGAAGACACCAAACTGCATTAATAAAATTTTCTACCATCCTCTTGGGCCAGATATAGTGAAGGTTACTGATGCATAGAACTACACTGCAGTACAAACACTTTACACTGTAAACACTTTAAACTCATACTGTCTAAAAAATGCCTTTCACTGAATACTTTCATCTTTAATTATAATAAAATGGTTTGTATTTTACTGAAAACTTTCCTTACTGCTGTATTAAGTTTAGTTAGGGAAAGAATCAATGCCCTTTCGCCACCTATCAAAGCATTAAATAAGTTTACTTTGATTCAGGAATTGCTATAGATCAGAAAAGTGTTTCTTTGGGAAACAGAGAACCACAAAGTCCCAACATAATTTTCCTTTTTTTTTTTCTTAAGTTTCCAGTGCACCTTCTTTACCTATGCAACTCCCTTGCTAATGAAAACTGACTTTAGGTCTAACAGACTAATCATCACGAAAAGTTTTCTGAATTCAGAGACTTCATAGGTCTTTAATCTCTGTAGTCACTGGTATCAGGCTGTTGTGTGGCTGTTTCTTCAAAATATAAGAAAAATACAGGACAATAAAATAAATTTGGTGACCCAATTGCCATTAACAGAACTCAGAAGCTCTGAGCTCTGGCTCTGTGTCAGCTCTTACGCAGCTGCCTGAGTATCACCTAACCCCTACTCTCAAAAGCAGGTCATATCTTTGGTTGCAAAGAGCAGACATGAAAAACAATCATCTCTGCAGACATGAAAAACAATCAGTAATGACTGGAGGAGCATCACAAATCTCCAGTGCCCATGGTTCTGACCCCTGTGATTTTTCTGGATTTCTGATTTAATTTTTCCCCTCTTCCAGGTTAGAAAATGGATATTTTAAGAATTAGTGTTAACTATTGGAGAGATGAAACTGTTAACAACTAGCAGGGGAAAAAAGGAGGTTTAGAGAAAAAAAGATAGCAAAAAATGTTAACTATGACTTAAATATGAGTGCTGTAAAGGACAAAGAAAAAATATGTCTTTCTAAGTATGATGAAGCAAAAATGCAAAGAATGAAAAAAAAATTGTAATGAACCATACATAGCACAGAAAAAATGGGAAAGACTAGAAATGCACAAGAGTGTAAAAGAATGTCAGCGATTAGAAAATTGTAATTTCTAATTCAGTTGTCACAAGCAATTGTAGATGCTAAAAGTTTAAAAGAGTCAAAAAAGCCAAAGGTTGCATTCATGGAAGAAAAAATAATTTTATGGAATACTAGATACAGAGGATTATGTGCTGGCTTTTGAATGTTTGAGTTGTAAAATGCTGGAAAAATTCAGGAGAATTTTCTGGGGAGCTACTACTTGCAATTACTATGTTCTTACCCTTTCTCCATGCTCTCCAGGCTATGCACTAAGCAAGCAAGCAATGAAACCACTGCCATCATTCCAAACAATTAATTAATCCTAAAGGTAATAGAAATAGCTGAACATTCTTAAGAGTACCGGAGTTCAGCTGCTAATCAACAGCAAAACTGGAAGACAATTATAACATATTTTGATCACTAAAAAATCTTACAAAAAAATCAGCTTATAGATTTTGTCACAAGTTCTGTAATGCAGCTGATTAAAATACTTCATATAAAGGTTTTTCAATATTTCCATTTAAAAATGTTGATTTAACAATATCTAAATCTTTCAGGTGGAAACAACTGATTTTGTGAACATTTCTAGTACATTTATCCATATTATTTGGTTTAGCAAGTTTGAAATCTATTTCAGCTATATTGTTCAACTTTCACTATGTAATCTTTTCAAGAAATAATAGTGTTTGGTCTTCATTGTGAGAAGTAGAATTCATGTGAAGCAAAGAAGCTACAAAAATCCCTATATTGATAACACATCACCTTCTCTCCTGGCATTGTATTAGCGTCTGAGCTGCCATGACATTCACTAGTAGTCAACACATATATGAAACCATCAGGTTTTGCATGATATCAAATTACAAACTCTTTCTGGTTGCATCTTAAGATTTTACTTTACTATAACTAAATACATGGAATTTTTTTTTTCCATAGGATACTTCTGCTTCTGTTTTTTGGACAGGGGAGGGGAGAATCTGACCTGCATGCCTGTTCAGTCTACAGTGAGGCTACATGGAGAATTACAATTCTGGGTGGAAAAAAAAGCAGAAAAAGACATAGGGCTTAATGATACCCTAAATCAAGGAAGTAACTGCAGGTCTGGAAACCTCAGAAGCCAATGCCTTATTCCGAGGTCAAGCTCAACCATCTATCCTTCCATGATTACCACGGACATAAGAAAATATAAGCTTCAGTTCATATGCTAAATTCATACAGGATAGAATGAAGGATAATATTACGCAGTATTATAATATCCAAGATGGAAATTTGAGCCCATATTTTTTATATTTACTTTTCAGCAGTGTGGAGCTTCATAAATTATCTTTTAAGAGGAACACATCATTTTAGCTTATATTTAATTCTCTCATCTCGAAAATCGTGTCCCACTGAAAAGGAACACTATATTGCAACAGATCTGCCTTAAACATGTTATGGACCATGTTTTATTCAATGTCACCTCTAATGGTAAATAAGATGTTCACACAGCATTCTGCAAATGACTTGCACAGTGAATAAAAGAAGTCAGTGAGAAAATGGAAAAACAAATCCACTGAGATTCCCATAATTAAACAGAAGAGGGAAGTAGAGGGCCAATGTCAGTACAGTTCCAGCCATTGGACTTCATCAGGGCTATTTTCAGATTACACTAATGAGTCAAAATATCTGGAAATTAATGACAGTTTCTGTGCAGAAAAGGTTGCATCCAAATAAGACTGAAGTGAATTTAGATGAGCTAAGTGACAGGAGAGAATGGAAAAAATGTTTTAAAAGATCATAGCAGTTTCCCCTGTTTATACATCAGATATCTGAGAGAACAGCCAAGCAAGAATGGTTTCATGTTTAAAGCAGGGTTGTGATAGCCATCGAGAAGCTGTAAGGCATTCAACAAGCGTTAGCCTAGAACCTAGGATAGATAGTATCTAGAATATGACAAAGATCTTATGACAGAAGCTCTAGGGGCTTTATGAAAGATGAACATTTGAGAACTCTCACCTCGTAATCAATGTGGAGGAGAAATCACTTGGTGTCACCATCTGTCACAATCATGCAATGTGCCGGACACTGCATAACCACATAATCAGTGCTGGCTCCTTTCTGATCATCTTTTCAATCTTGAGTATAAGAGGGCAATCAGAGTACCAAGGGTGAGAATGACAATCACCGTGTCAGCATGATGGGCATTACATTAAACTGCTTAAGAGTTGTCTAGTTTTGAAAAATGTCTATTTACAGACTACCAATTCATGTGGTATTCTGAGTACTGTACACTTACTGTGGAAATAGCAATGAAAGTCCCTCTTTGAAAACAAGAAAAGTACTTGTAAGCTAATGGTAATACAGTTCTAAGGCTGATTCTTTCGGACACCAGACTGCAGAGACTGCACAAAATAATGTGCTTTTGCCTTCTGTTAGGGGTATCCAAGTCACAGAACATGTTTTCAAAAGGGAAAGCAGACAACAGCTCATTGAAGTGTCTTAAGGTAATTTTTTGGGTTTTTGCCAAAAGCCTTGCTCTGTTATTAAAGCCTGCCAAATTGCAAAAATTATCTTTCACAGATATTTTCAAACTCTGTAGTTGTTTTTCCACTTCCTTGTCTTCAGTGACTTTTCTGGGGTGTGGAAATAAAGTTGACATTCCATTTCATTCATGTTTTTAGGATCAAATAACTAGATAATTTTTGACCCGCTACATAGGCACCACAATTTTTGCACCATTTTACTGAGCTTCACAGCATGAAAAAATGTAGACTGTGGAAACAGAGCTGTCAGCCTAATTTGAGAAACAGCAACAGCAGCAGAAAAATAACAAAGCCAGCTAACCCTTTAGTCCAAGAAGCAAAACTACAGCAGCAGCAAACACAATCCCTGCTGTGAGGGAAGATTTCTTGTGTATTGTTTCCTTGACTCTTTCCTGGAACTGATTTTTTATATGGTGGTGTTATTCCCTATTTGATTTACAAAGAAAATAAAGTCAATAGAATTGAACCAGCAGTCTAAAATATATTATAGGTTTCCTTAAAAATTCTTATTTAATCACTTCTCCATATCCACACTGACCTTGTAATTTAATGTGCAGGTTGGGAATTTCTGCCATGAGTTCTTCCTGCTTCTCTTGAAATTACCCTTGTGATTTTTGGATCACAGTCACTCCTAATGATGTTCCACTGCCAGTACAAAAGCAAGGGAGGGAATATTAAATTTCACAGACCTGTGGTTGCACAGACCAATCAATCTCCCATTCCTGAAAATGGAGTGCAAAAGACTGCCCATTTTGACAATTCACTGGAAATCTTTGTGATACTGAATCAAATCAATATCTTGCCTACTATTCCTTGTATTCTGATAATATGTACAACATCTAAATGCATATACCTATAAACTTTTGAAGCAGAAAGCATTTGAGTCAAAGTATAGATTCAACTGGGTCATAACTGTTATCTCCAGAGACTTCTTTGAGGACCTTTATAGGGTCTTAATTTCACATCTTGGAAAGGGACAGTAGTCACTCTGAAAGTAACATTTAGTGTGAGAACTAATGTATTTTCCCAGTTTATAAAATGCATGATAACAGTACAGTTCTTGCTATTACCAGTGAAAATTACTCTGCTTTTCTTTCCCATACCTCTGTTTAAACTTTTTTCCAGGAAGTGTTAAAAAATTATCATAATATCTCAGTATTCTTAAATCTTTTGAAGGAGAGTTGTGAGAGATCCCAACCAATCTTATCTCAGGGGAACTTAGGTAGACAGGAGTCCATCACAGAATCATGGAATCATAGACTGGACTGGGTTGGAAAGAAACCTTAAAGATCATCTAGTTCCAGCCCCATTGCTGTGAGCAGGGACGTCTTCCACAGGAACAGGTTGCTCAAAGCCTTATCCACCCTGGTCTTGAGCACCTGTAGGGATTGGGGACCCACAGTTTCTCTGGGCATGTCATGCCAGTGTCTCACTACACTTGTAGTAAAGAATGTCTCCTTACAGCATTTGTTCAATTTTACTGTGTGAACACAGGCACCTGCATCATGGCTGGCACAATCCCTGCTCTGGAGAGTGGTGTCCATCCACACTGGAGCTCCTTTAAACTTTCTTTGCCATTCTGACCTCAGTGACCTGCAGTGGATGTGATGCAATGAAATCAGCAGGCAATAAGGAAATATTGAGTAACAAGTGTGATTGGGTTTTTTTTAAACTAACTCTTAAATTCCTTACACAGTTGTTGCGCACCCATGCACCTGTGAAGTAGCCCTCAGTGGAGGATTTTCTGGGTCTTCTTAAAGTTGTAGAAAAGGATGTGGTGTTTTCATGCTCAGGCTCAGCATAAAACAAGGTCTGCAGGAGACTGTTTCAAGGTCCTTCACAAAAAAACAGCGGCATTTTTTTGTTTTGTTTTCTGATAGGAGCCAAATATTCTTACATTTAACTGTTGTCTTGATGATGAATAATCCATATTGTTCTTGTTTCGTGTATTCTTCTCTTAAACATGTTGCATAATACACACAAACATGAACACATGTGTCCCCTACAAAATCTTCTGTTGAGCTCCCCACCAACAAAAAAAGCTGGGGCTAACAATGATGACCTGTGCTAATAATATTGCTGTCACAAGGAATATAGAAGTCTGTACCCTTTAAAGAGTCTGAATTTGTAAAGAGAAGAATATATATTATTAAACCAACTAACAAACATGGAAAACAGCAGACACATCTGAATGCATAAATCTCCTACAAGTGTCTGCAAAAATTCTCCCTATAAAGGTCTTTTCTTCCTCAAAGTATGCCTATTTTCCAAAATTATATCTTCCAGCCTAATAGAATACACTGATGGTGTATTTTAATTTGAGGATTATATGGTATCTAGATCAGTTTATTGGCCTACATCTCCTTTCTTAGGAGATTCAGGCCAATATACTTTTCTTTCTTTCAGCCTAATATCCCAGGCTAGATATCCTCCAGCCTAATAAAATATTCCTTTTTCCACACCCCTTACATGTCTTACAGTCTTGTCATGGATGATCAAAATTACAACAATATTTCCATCCTTGTGACAAGAGTAAATTCTAGACTATTCAACCTTACTTTAGCAGCAAATCGTCATGTATCAAATTTGGCAGCACTACCTCACTCAAAAATGGTTCTCAAAGAGTAATCTGCAAAAAATTTGCAAACACACAGATTAATGTTGTGACAGTCAGAGAAGAAACATGTACTGGTGTATGCTCACGGTTCAGGAACTGTAGTTAGCTATAATAAGTTGTAGATAATGGGCACTCTGGGCATGGGAAGCCATGACCAAAGGGGCTTCAATCCTGCCAGAGGCTTCATCCTTGTTGTTCCAAGTTACAGGGCAGCCCTGGTCCCAAGGTGCAAAGATGGCACCTTCAGCCCCACACACCGTGGGACTACACCAAGCAAGCTGGCCCGACCTGCTCCCTACCTCCAGGGGGGCAGGAGCTCAGCCTAACGCCAGAGCTACAGAAATGGCTCTGCAAGGGAGGCTTCTGACTTTTAGTTTGGTCCCTGGTCCTCTGGAACTTGCAAACCTGTATTTGAAAATCAGGTTTGTTTTTAGATTTTTACTTTTTAAAATAAAGACGCATTCATATCTCTGCCTTTATTAATCTAAAATAAATAGTTGATATTGATTGGAAAGAGCTACAATTTATTTTCCCGGTCAACAAAACTGTGCAAAGCATTTATGCAAGGCTGGCAAAGCAAAATTATAGGCTTCCTCAAGGTGTATATAATTATTGATATTCCTGTCTCAATTTCCACTTCAAAACCATCAGAGATAACATTCTGGTCTTTACAGAAGAATTAATATTTTTCACATTGTCTTTTCTCTCTTGTGGAGAATTTTGATGCATTTTCTAGAGGACGGTGTTTTGCACCAAATTTGAGGGGTTTTGTTGACCCCCCTGAGGAAGACTTTGTCCCACATGCTCAAATCTCCTGTTCTGTAGCCAGCTTGACCTCTCTGATGCTAAGCAGCTGGGGTCTTTTCCTGTAGGGGAAAAATTGTCTT
The DNA here is from genome assembly GCA_013397935.1 of Dasyornis broadbenti. NCBI lineage: Eukaryota > Metazoa > Chordata > Aves > Passeriformes > Dasyornithidae > Dasyornis > Dasyornis broadbenti. The sequence goes on along the minus strand of VZRN01002947.1, from coordinate 1,040,322 downwards.
TTGTCTTTAAGAACAAAAATGTCAGTTTTCCATACGCCTCTGTGCCCTATATAATAACTCAGCAGAGGAACAGACCATGTGATTAAACTCTGTAATGTCAGGCTGCATTCTCCTCTTGTGGCCTGTGCTGTTCATTTATCAGGGGAAAAATTATTGACAATAATTCTGTTTTCATTAACTTCACTGTCTTGTATTAACCAGTTTCATGCTGTGTTCTATTACCAGCTGAAAATACTCATACCTGTTCTGAGTGATACTCCACATTTTAATCTTCTGAACCTTGGAGTAAATATAATTGATAAAAGCAAAAGCTTACAGATGCTTTTAAACTGAATTGTAGATATTTGAGCAGAAAAAAAATGCAGATGTAGCCAAGAATTTTTTCTTATAAGCATATGTCACCCCTTCTGAGAGCAGACCAGCATATTCACAAAACACATCTTCTCGGGAGTTATTTTTTAGTTATTACTCCTGACAGGAAGAAATCAAAGTTCACGCATTTAAAGTATATGTTCTCTATAATCAAGACCACAAATGATGGTGCACAGTTTGAAAGAGCAGGCTTCTAGAACTATGTGGAACCTATTGTAAGATTGTAACCTTGTTTAGTATCAAGCGTCAAAAGATCCCTGTTATTTACGTTTTAGGGTACCACAGGATAAAAGAACAAATTCAAAATAACAGTCCATCCCAACTGCACAATTAATTCTTCACAAATCAATGGAGGAAATGGAGGAGGTTTATGGAGGAAATAAAAATTATGCTGTGTACTATCCACAGAGTATTGAATATTCTTCTCTTTTTAAAGCCTTTTAAACTCCTGATTTTTCATACATTTGTTTCCATGAGAGATGTGATGTTGACCTATGTGAGGCTTTTAGAACACCTATAGTAAAAATTCTAAGATCAAAACAGGAAAAAGAGTTCACAGCCACACCCATACACCTTTAAATTCTCATAACTACATATTAGGTGCTCTTGTTGAAACAAAACAAAACACACAACACAAGAGCAAGAAGAACTGCTCATGCTGGCTATGACCTTTCCTCCTCAGCCTTAGGTTTGCCTGAACCTCAAGTTATAGCAAGCTTCTCAAGTTTGCCTCACTGTAAGGACTTTGAAGTAAGTATATTGCTGTGCTGTTCATAATTCAGCCATCGTGATTAAAACAATCCCTTCAAACTGGTCTGAAGATGCTGGAATCTGTTTATTCTTACCAGCTGTTAATCTGCTCTTACTTGCTCCACAAAACATGATCAGAAATCTGTCTACTGGAAACTGTGATGGGGATTCCCAATGCCTTAGGGTAAGGGGGGTAAGAGAGGTCTCCTGATCTAGCCAGATGGTGGGAGGACACAGGTTGGTTACCAACAATTCAGTGACTAAACTTGTATCTTCACTGGGAGAAAGATCTGTTAAGGTGAGTGAACACAAACACTGAGGTCCAAAGCATACACTTCCAGTCTTGACAGCAACTCTGGGCTCAAGGTGCAGCCAGGTACAGAGAACCCTCTGTGTGAACCCAAGTGAGGAGTGAGGCAATATTGGAACTAACAGCACCAGAACCAGACAGAAAAAAAGCCAGAATCCCAAGGGGACTAATCTTTCTCCAAGATAAAACGGTAGTGTAGTAATTAGTTTTAAATTATTCTATTTCCTCCATTCTGTAGGAAAATTCCGACGAAACAGGTGACAGTGCTGGGACTGAAAAATGATGTGTTGACAGAACAGTGCATCACGGAAAAGACAAGGTCAAGGGAAGAACATTTGAGTAAGCCTTTTTTACATATACTTCTGTTTCTCTACATCTTCACATTTTCCTCTTACACTGCCTATTTTTTTTTTCCAGCAGCACAAAATAGCCACTGGCATTAAGAAACTATTCTCAGACTACATAAAAGTTTTGCTGTTGATGTGCAAATAATTAATCCTGTGAAGCATTTCAGTGAAAATTAATTGAAATCTGTGCTGTGGGCTACCACAAAAGTATGAAACTTCTAACGCTATTTTATTATTTTCTACTGTTTTGTTTCTTTATGCTTTGGGAGACTTCAAGCATCAAGCTGTATCTTAACTAGGTACTTGCTGGGAAAGTAATGCTGGGCTTTCACTTAATGATGAGGCTTAATCACTGATGACTCTGTACTGACACTGTCTCCTTATATTTGTAAGTATTTAATTGCTTCTGAAAGAATCAATTCCTCTAATGGATCAGTAAATAATACAAATGAAGCGGTTTCTCAACTTGCATTCTAATAATCAGAGAGAAGCCGTCTTGGACAAGATCTTTATCCCACATCTAACTTATCTTTTTATATGCAAAATACAAACCAGCGCTCAAGCTGCTGCTCTGTGCAATTAGTAAGACTTTTCCACTCCAGAATGGTAGGTAATTTTCTTGCCAGATTGTCTGTCAGGAAGACTTTGAATCAGGAAAGTGATTGCCCAGCTATTAAGGCCTAATATTCAAACTGCTATCTAAATATTAAATAGTAAGTACAATTACTTATTGTCACTGAAGTGAAGGAATCTGGTTTTTAACCTATTAAAAAGGACAAGAGTTCAGGCTAAGAAAAGATGGATTGGTCAAAAATATAATTTTTTAAAATATCATAATACTGTACTTTGTTAGGTAAATTATACTGATTTACCTGATTATATCAAAATGTTGAATGAGATCACACAGGAAAAAGAAGCACAGAAATATAAACAACATATGCTAATCACAGAGATCTTCAATCCTAACTAGTTTATAAATTCTTTTAATCTTCGATTGAGTAACTGTTTACAGAGGTTGTTGGAAAGTTTTCTCAGAATTGCAGTATTAATGTTCTTTCAGCCCAATTAGTTCTTATGGTTCATTTCTATCAGACTAGACTAAGCCACTGGGATTTTTAAAGAGTATTCCTTTCTTGACAAAGAGTCCCAATGGTATAAGTAACATAATTTTAAAGTAAAAGAATTACCAGAAGTATATAGAGGAAAAAAGTATGAAAGAAGAAGGATAAAAATAATTGCAGTACCATGAACTCCTCTATCTCTTTTTCTTTTTTTTTTAATCTAACTCAATGAATGTAATCAGTCACCATCATTATTTTACAAGATTTGTTTTTCTATTAAGGGCAATGTCTTTGTCCCTAAGAGCAAAGCAAATTATATATGTTTATCTGAGAAGAAACATGTGTTAATATGGTTGATGAATATGTCCAAACTTCACTCTCCAAAGAGAAAATAAATCTAGTGTCTTTAACAATGGCCATTTTAAAATGAAACCAGCACATGTAACATTCCTCTTGAAATCCATCCTTGTACAGATCCATTCTGTCCATCCTTGGAAAAAATGCAAAAGCTGTTTGGACATAGTCCTGGGCATTCAGCTATAGGTGACACTGCTTGAGTAAGGTGGGATTAGGACCAAATGACACCCAGAATCCCTTCCAACCTCAGCCATTCTGTGATTCTCTGAATTTAGGCTCAAATGCATTTATTTATTTACTCAGTATCTTGTCTAGTATCCCAAGTTAATAATACAGCCCATTTTCTGTGAAAGTTTTTATTTTATGTGTTTCATTTTAATTGTTGGAGAGGGAGCATTTCTAACACATTTCAGACTGAAGGTGATGAGGACAGAAGAAATAAAGTGTTATTTGGGATCACCTGATTCTCCTCATTGATTATAAACAGTTCTGGTAGGTATCTCAGTCTGGAAGGTATTTTCTAGATTACTAAAGCTAGATAATAGGAATCATAAGACGATTTAATGTTCTTTGGGGCAAAAAGTTTCCCGTGTTAAATAGTCAAGGTAGTACTAGATATCCTTTGTCAAAGGACACGGCAGGAGCAATGAGACAGTGTGAGTACTAGAGATGTTTGTACTTACACTGTTAACTTCTGTAGCAGGGTAAGGTCTATATGGCCCTGGTCTTTCTACAGCTAAATCTTGCAGTCCAATTCCAAAAACGTCTGCCTACTTTCAGATACCTGGTTTCAGCAATGCTTAAGGTAAGAAACGGAATTTGCCACAGAATGAACTGGGATAATTAAGTAACAAGTTTTGGAATTCCCAGGAAACACGTGTTTTGGAACTGATGGGTGGTCTTCACATGAACACTTAGGAGAAGGGCTTCTCTAAAATGTTTTGGATGTCTTAGGCACCTGGAGCTCTGAGTTCAGTATACGCGTGAGATTGTAGTTTACATCACAGAACTGCCTTTTTGACAAGAGCTTTCTTTTGCATGGGGGTATCTGGCTTTCCCCTTGTAAAACATTTCCAGAGAAGGGGAAGAGAGGACAACATTTTCCTTTTATGTGCTTGCTTGTTGGATTAAAAAGCTATCTAGAAAGTCAGATTTTCAGCTGCAGCCTCTCAGCTCCAGGTGATTTTATCAGCAACCCAGCAGCCTTTTACTTTCCACATCTAAACCTCATCTAAAAGACTTGACCAGAGTTCAAGTTCTCATCTATATTCCTTTAGGCAAAGGATGATCTATTACCATTAAGTATGAAAAAACATCTCAGCTGGATATTAGGGATTTTAACCATTATGTTCCTAGGGTGTTCTTAAGACAAGACAACAAAGTTTTAAGAAACTTTTGGGGTTTGGCAAAACTTTCATTGCTGTGAATTTGTACAGACGATTGTAGTTTGAATTATTTTGCAATAAAACGGACTGAAATAAAGAAATGCAAAAACTCAGAATTCCAGATAATAATGCAGAATATCACTTATGTCACATTTCATGCTAAAGAGTGTCTCAGAAAATGTCAGAAACATGCCATATGTTTTCTGTTCCAATTAACAGAAAATACCTTACAATCCTGCAGTCACCAAAGTGAGATTTAATGCAATTTAAGGGCAAACATGATCCTTCATACCAGTTAATGCTGTTGTACTAGTGTTATAGGGTAAAATATGGCTCCATCCTTCTAAATATAAAAGTATGTGAAAATACATACTTTTTTTAAGACCTGAGGTGTAAATTGATGGTTCTGTAGACCATTAATTCAATGTGGCATTTAGGGACATGATTTAGTGGTGAACACTGTGGTGCCATGAACTTATGGTTGAAGATCTTCTTCAACTTAAGTGATTCTATAATTTGATTACTACTTTTTAAAGTGACTAGGAGAATATATGCCCTTGAATAATTCAGAAACAAAGTGCCCTGGTTCTGGACAGGACAGGGTTAAATTTTGCAGTACCTGGGAGAAGTCATGGCCAGGATCTGGAGGTTATTATATACCACCTCACAGCATTGCGTGGGGTGGGAGGAAGAGAGTTTCATCCAGGGAGAAGGGATTCCGTCCAGTCAAGAATATATGGAGGAGGGAGTTGTCAGCGTTGTTTACTGTAGGGGATTTTTGTGTGAATCGTTCCTTTCTTGCACCCTCTGTCGTTAATACTGTTGCTGTTACTCAGTTTTCTTATCTCATTGCTGTTTTCAGCGAATTGTCCTTACCCCCACCCATGATCTTTGCCTTTTGTGCCTCCAGTTCTCCTCTCCAGCCCCAGGAAATTGTGTGGGAAGAGGGAAGTGGGTGGTGCATGTGTTTTAGTGGGAGCAATAAATTAGACAATACCATTCCTAAACCACCACACAAATCCTACTGAATTTTATCAGGGCTTGGGCTGGCACTCCAATGTGCCTGTACGCTGCAAACTTAATACATCTAACATTAAAAACCTTTGTGATTTTTAAAATTTTTAATTAAATGGCAACACATTGTCAAACACACAGGAACATGGAGAGAACCAAACATTATTAAAGCTTTCATGCTGCAAATGTTCTTAAATATCAGTTTCACTTTCAATTTTAAGACGTAAGGACGCAGTGCCTGTTTCTTCTCAAAAATTAATGTTTCTATTAGATAGGAGTCTTACACTTCCTGAGAAAGCACTTCATGTCCTGTGAGTAAAACACTAAAGGAAGATAAAAATAACAGAAGAGGGTAATCTTTATCAACACCTGGATGTTTTTTTCAAGTTTGTAGGCATATCATGTTTGTACAAACACTTCTGTACTATCTTAACTTGAACATACTTCAAAAGAAAACTTGCCCATTTTCCATTATCAAAAGTCTCAGTCACTGAAATATAAGCCAAAGTTGACTCAAAATCTGGTGATTCTTTGCTTCCAGAATGCCCTTATGGTGCATATGCTAAATTTTGTGTTTCTATACTTGGGAAAATATATTCTTCAAATTATTAAGAGTTCTAAGTATAAAAGAAAAATTTGTGTTTCAAATAAATTTGCAGTAGAAGGACCTGTAGCTTCACATAATTTTGTTATTTAAAAGATCTATGAAACATTTCTCCTTAAAGTCAACTTTGCATACTGCAAGTGTTTAAATATCAAATTTATCTTCCTTGGTGAGTCATTATTACCCAGTAAAATTCCACAGTTAAAACTTTGACCTCCTTAGACTTTTTGATAAGTGCTAGATGTAATTTCAAATAATTAACAAAATCACTTTGTTAGTTTTAAGTTTTACACAAAAATTCAATACCACTGTCCCCAAACATCCTGTCAAGTAAGTAAGGACAAGTAAACCTGGAAGGTGGGAGGGACAGGGAGGAAAATGTGAGGGACTGGTGATTTTGCAAGTGTCTGGAGTTACGTTTTGGAATAAGAAGTGGAGAAAACATTCTGGGAAACAGATGGATATAATAGGCATAAAGTTTTTACCTTTCTGTGAGCCCTTTTCAGCTCCGGGGTGAGGCAATATTCTCTTTCACTCTGAAGTGTTTTGTAGTGAAACACTAAAAAACTGGAAAACTTATCCTCAGGATCTGTAGACAAAAACGAGCATGATGGCATCCTGAGTGTTTAAACAGCTAAACCTTTAAGTGTAACTTTAGACACCTTCTGAGCACGGGCTTTTTATTGTTTTTGCTTAGAAACACCACAGAGAAGTCACAGTCCTGTTTTGCTGGCAGTGCATGAAACCCTTCCAAAGCGACAGGCCCCACAACAGAAATCTGCTGTCCTCAAGGTGGCCTGTGCTTGTCAAGTCTGCAGCTGTACATCTTCGAGGACCAGATTCTTATCTGATCAAATCAACTTATTGCTTCCACAATAAATGAAACATTATTTTTATTTGTATCAGAAGGAAGGACTTCTGTGGGTAAAGAAAACTAGAGAATAATGTGAGAAAAGTAAATAATCTGAGGAATTGCAACTGTGGCTACAGATGCAGATTTCCTTGCAACGGAGCTTCTTAGGGATTTGCAAGGCATTTTTGAATATTACATTTTGGAAAAATGAGAGAGGAAATCAGCTGGAGACACAAAACATAACTTTGCACTACTTTTTGCCAGAAAAGTAGAGACTTGCTCTCCTTCTGAAGATATTACGTTTAGAAGCTGTATTGTTAGCAAAAGTCCCATGCTTAGCAGCAGCAGTTGTAGCTGCAATTTGGACAATAAATTTTCTTTCCATTGCTTGTACATTTCCTTAAGTAGAAATTTATCAAAAAGCCATTTATGGACATTGTCCCAGAGCACAGTTAGACAGGCTTCCTGCTTTCTCTCTGAAAAATAGTACCAATAGTTTCACTACACATCTCATATATTAAACACATTCAGCTTTCCCAAATTTCAATGGTGATAAGTGAAACTAATGACCACAAATGGATTTGCTTGTCTTGATTGCGGAATTTAATTCTGGAGGTTGAGAGCATTACTCTCTTACTTCAATGAACATTTAAAAGCATGGAACAAAATTACTTTCCTGTGCATTGCTTTCAGTATGTTGCTGAATATTAAAAATATTTTTATTGCATAATAACTCTCTGCTACCAAGAAAAGTGACCCAGACCGGAAATGTTTTTATTTAACATAATAGATTTTCCACAATAATACTTTCTTCAAAACTCATCACCAAAGGAGTGGTGTTTCTCATGCTAAACTACTTCCAGTACATAACCGAACCAAACCTGCAGGAAATAAAGCATAATTTTCTCATGAGTCAATAAGCAGGACTAATGGGTGCAGATTAAATTGTTTCTTTTAGATTCCTACCTTGTGGAAAAAAAAAAAAAAAATTACTTTTAAAATTACTCTAACTTCCTCAAGCTGTTTCCTAGTGAGTTACCGGACCTACAGTTACAGCTCACACCAGGGAACACTCAATTTGGCAGTAGATGCTACACCTACTTCTACAGACAAGAATGCAGCTATTATTATTATAATTATTAGCAGCTCTAAGAATAAAATAACAATTTGTGTTTCAATTAAATTTGCAGTGGAAGGACCTGTAGCTTCACATAATTTTGTTATTTAAAAGATCTATGAAACATTTCTCCTTAAAGTCAACTTTGCATACTGCAAGTGTTTAAATATCAAATTTATCTTCCTCTATGTGCCATTATTACCCAGTAAAATTCCATAGCTAAAACTATGGACTTGAAATATTAAAATTAAAGTTCTGCAGTTGGGCCACAAAGAAGGATGCTTATATGCAAACACAGTTCACACAGAATTCTGCATTCAGTCTCCCATTTTCATTAGGTCTATGAGCCAATAGTATTAGTTAAATCAGGATGATATAAGCAGTGGAATAAATATTTTAGGAGAAATCAAAGAAGTCTTTTGAACTTTGATGAAACCTTTATCATCGTAATGAATTCTATTAGTTGAAGCTGCTACTGGCCAGCTGTGACACCAGATTCTCATGCAGTAATTTCTTCGCATGCGTGAGAGCTTGTGATTAGACTTCAGGTGTAGTCATGCCTGTAAAATGTGATCAACAGCTTCTAGGCTCATATCCTGTCAGTATCTACTAATTCCTGCCATATCCATGTTCAGTGTGAAGCAGTAGCTGTAAAGGTGGTGGGTGGAATGGGACTGTCCCTGGAGCCCACAATCCATCGCTGCAGGACCCCAGTGTAACACATGCCCAATGTATCCCAGTGCCTGGAGCTGCTGTTGCAAATTTCTGAGTACTGTGGTTTTCCTTTGATCTTTAACTCACAGGGTGTTTATTGGTTCATCGCTAGACAATAACTTCAGAAAATTCAATGTCTCATTGCTAATTATGAGGCTTGGAGAAGGAGAATTGATCATGGAGTATATTTCCAACATGCTTAAGAAAAGATTTCCTTGGTTGCTTCTTGTAGGTATATTCCTTGCCTTGTTTAAACTATTCATATAAACAGGAATTCTGTTAGTGTACAAGGTAGATCTTTAATTTTGTTATCATCTGCTTGCAGATTTATGGTCTATCTTTAGTTCAATTTTCACAGAGAAGTTTTTATAGCAGCAATTAATTCATATACGTCTTTTTGGAAATAAATGTCAAGACATTTTTTATCCCATTGCGTAGTGGTGCACAGAAGTGACATAAAGTGACTTGGCCACTTGGTCATACAACAGGTATATCCAGTCCTGTCTTTTGCAGCATGCTTTCCTATGCCAAGTACAAAAGAAAGAGAAATCCACTTACTTTAATTTCTAGACAAATTAATTTTCTTTAGAAGTGTAAATACCATTTTTCTCCTTCACTTCTCATTCTGAAAAGAAATTCAGCTCTTCCCTTATCGGTCATAGATATCTGCAGCTAATAAAATGCTTTTAAAAACTAAGTAACCAGATTTTAATAATTCATTTCGTGTGAATTTGTTTGCATGCACCAACCACAGTTCCTAACTCTGTGATCAAGCAGAAAATAAACAATAATTTTCCTCTGATACCTCAGATCAGCTTTAGCATTCCATGCCTACAGAAAAATTCTTTCTCAAGAATTGTCTATGCTCAGAAGCCAAAACAGAATATAATTTTCTTTGACTCAGCTTCCTCTTCAAGCAGTTTCTGCACAGCACTGAACATAGTTCCCTAAACTAAAACATTTATTTCTGCATGGAGGAGAAATGCATCAAAAGTATGTGCAATAGCGCCATGAGTGAATTATCACCGTAATATACATATGCATAAATCTAGCTTTCAATGGTGTTTACAAAAGAAATTCTCTGTGGAAGTGTACAGTGATGCAAATTTCAGGATATCAATCTTTGGATCTTTATTTTCAGTTCTAACTGGAGTTTATTAATCAACATATTTAGTATGTCAATAAATACTCTAGGGAAAATTTTAATGTAGTTGTGCAACAAGCTGGAGATTTATTTCTAATGGTCTGATACTTTTGTTCAAAGGTTTTATACAGAGCTGTGATAAGTCAGATGGCCTCCACAAGCAGAATTGCTAGAAAAGTTGAAACTATGTTCAACTGGTTTTAACACAGTGAGTTAACTTTGGCTGAAGGCCAAACTCCCACTTGACTGCTCGCTCCCTCCTCCTACTCAACAGGATGAGGAGAAAATAGGGTAAGTAAGACTGTAATGAGATAAAGACAGGGACATCACTTACCAATGACTGACTTGGAGAAAATTAATTTAATTTATTGCCCATTAAAATAGATTCAAATAATAAGAAACAAAGACAAATATTAATACAGAACAGTTTCTCCCCTCACACCCATGTTCAACTTCACATCTTCGCCCTGCATATGAGCTCTGGAAAATTTAAAGCAACTCAGTTCAAAGAAAGAATCCTTCTTCTGTAATGTTAATAACTCATCTTGTGTTTATTACATACCTTCTAGAAATTTAGTCTCTACCACATGACCTTGATAGAATCACAAATTCATAGAATAAGCTTATTTGGAAGGGACTTACAAGGAGCATCAAGTCCAGCTCCTGGCCCTGCACAGGAGAACCTCAAGAACCACACCATGTGCCTGAGGCATTGTCCAAACACTTTTAGAACCTCATTTCTCTCTGTGATAGGTCACGCTGTAACATAATCAGTACTCTCATCTAAAGAACACCTCTATTTTTTCCCCCTATTCCAGGGTGATGTTTACCCAGATTTGATCAAACTTTAAAGAGTTTCTTAAATTAAACTGAACTTTGAAATTCAGGTGCATAACTGTAACTGCAGTAAATGGACACCATTTGCAGCACTGTAAATACAGTCACCAAGGAAGAAGAGCTATTGAGCAAAGGACAGATAGTATCTGAAATTCTGTATTCGTTGTGCTGGTTACCAGCAATTTTATAGTTTTTTTCTGGATATAATAACAGCTACATGTTAGTGAAATTGCAGTTTTGTGATTTGCCTTGACATCTACATTACCTAGTGTGTTTTGGATTTTTTAACTCTCTAGCACTTAGCATCTGTGTTACCTTGGAGCCTCAGGTTTCACAGCATAAAAAGTAAGGATCTTGTCATCATTAATTCAGGGCAAAATTTCAGAGTACAATCCCATAAAAGGTAAATTAAAAAAATAAACAAACCCAAACTCATTTGTAAGGCAATTTAGCAGGTTTAGAAAGCTTTGGGGACTAGCAATGCTAGATGCAAGCTTCCACAGCACAGCTGTTTTGTCTTTTTTTAATTTTTTTTTTTTTTTGTTGTTTGTTTAGGGGACAAATTATGATTTCATCTAAGTCATGTTACATAGAAAAGAGCACTTCAGAAACTTGAATAACTATTCAAGACTCTGAGTGAAACAATGATGCTGACAAAGCAGAAATTTAGAAGAGTGAAGGCTGGAAAAGAGAATTAAGAGATTTATCTCTAGAACAGCTATTCTTTGAGGAGGTTCAGCAAATAATGTCAAAGAGAAAAGAAAGATTTTTTCCCCAAAGAAGAAAATAAAACCCCTAGAATTCAGAAGAAATTGGTTGTTATTGCAAAATAGGGCAAATTATGCATAATATATTTGCTCTGAATTTTATTGTATATTAAAACATATGCTATATGTGTAGTTGCAATATATCAATAATGTTTAATCAGTTTGGTAAGTTTTATAATTCATAAATCTTTTTACCAAAATATCCCTGAAAATGTATATAAGAATGGAGTTAAAGCACTAGTTAAATTTTAGATCAAATTTACTAAAGGATCGAGTAGGTTGTTCAATAAGCACTTTCAGCAAACATAAACTGGCACAGATATTGGAAAAAGCATTTCTTACCACCACTAAAAACATGCTCCTATTTTCATTCCTCCCATCCCTTATACCAGCAAAAATGACTGGGTGCACTTATACAGTGAACGGTGAGAGAGCTGCGCAGATGAAAATGGAAAGAAGGAGAAGAGGAAAAGGAATCATATTCTGTCAGATCAGATCCTGCATCCAATTCACTACTTTGACACAGGAACAATTTTTGGACACAACTGAGCCTTGAGAGCAGAGAGCATACAGGTAAGGAGTGAGGACTTCTCCAGTGGAAGTGGCCACCTGTAATTGTTGAAATGGCTGTTGAGAAATTCCCATGTCAGCAGTGCCAGAATCAGATTGTGCTCTAAGCTTACTATGCTGGTTCAGATATTTTCTAAAGTGACAGGTTGAGATTCTCTTAGCAGCATTTATTTGTTGCAGGATTATATTAGCAAGTAAATCAGATAAATATGCAGTAAAGATCAGAATGGATAATCTACAATAATCTTATTTTTCTCTTACAATTAGATTTCTTTTCTGCTATGTTACAGGTTGCCTTCTTATACTTTAGTCTGGATTCCATGATTTTCATCTGTTCAATGATATTCCCTGCTTAGGATCTATACCTGGTCATACAGAGAAAGGAGTAAGTGAGGTGTTATCCTAGGCCATTTCTACTGAGATGTGAGTTAGTCTAGGTTAAGTGCATTATAGTTCATTCTGCTACATGGGGAATGCTGTTTGCTGTGGGGCTTCCTGGAGCTGAAGTACTTCTTTAAGTCTATTCTTTACTACTGGTAGAATGGCTGAGACTTTTTAGGAGAATTTAAAAGAGGATTTCAAATAAAAACTTGGTTTCAGGTTCCCATTCTTAAGAAGTCACACAGGACATACTATTCTGCTTTTTACAGAGGTTGTGTTTTAAGAGACATAAAGCCATTTTCAAAATAATTCAAAATATGCAATGCTTCCATACTGTTGGAGCCTCCTTTCAACATCTTTCAGACTTAGGCTAAAAATAAAATTACCTTCTATCTGAAGCACAAGACGTCCTCATACAAAACAATTTCCATGCATATATTTAGAGGTAAAGATGCAGCATAGCTCTTTAAGGAGCGTGGTGAACTTCTCCCTCTACAGCTTGTTGTCTGATAATGTATGAAGCTGGGAGAGAGAATTGTATCTGCTCCTTTTAGCAGTAAAGCACCATGTTTTAACGGTCATATTTCAAGTCTACAATACCTACGACTGAGTGTGCATAGTATGTAGGTCTGCAAGTGAGTAGGTGAGGAGTGGTTTTGTGTCCTTTGCTGTAACATCTGCACAAGGACAGCTGCAGCTTGGCCCTCCAGGAGTCCTGGAGATTAACCATCCACTGGTCTTAGACACAGCAATATCACCTACAACATAGATTTTAGTGGTTTGAAACTTAAATATAAAGAGAATGAAAGTGCTGGGGCATAAATGTGCTAAAGCAGAGCAGGAGTAGTTTTCAAGGTACTAAACAGAATATTAGATGCTTGCAATTATAAAAGAAAGCAAGCAACAGAAAGAGTATCTAAGATTTGCGAATTAAATTTCCAGTCTATCACAGGAATTTCATTTCATATTGTGGAAAATTAAAGCCCTAATAACTTTTCATTAATCACATTTTAATAGAAAGAAATGATAGCTTAATGAGACCGTGTCTGGTTCATGTATATTTTAGTCCTCAGGGTTGATAAATGCTTATATTTTTTATGAGCAATGGGTAGCTGCTGGAATGGTGATACACTCTGATACCAGAACAACTAACCTGTTCATCCAAATATTTGCTTTCCTGTGAGGGAAGGAACCCTCCACCTCATTCTTCTGACTACTGTCATTTGGCCATTTCGCACACCAAAGGCACCTTCATTAGCTCTATCCCAACCCCTTCTCAGAGCAGGTCTAATTTTACCAGGTTTCTTCAGGCTAAGTGCAGTCCTGAACCCCTTGAAGGCTGGGGAGTCCACAACATCTGGGGCCAACCTGATCCTCTTGGTAAAAAGGTTTCTTTCTATCTAAATGGAGTTTTTCATGTTCCAATCTGTGCCTGTTGCCTCTCATCCCGCTGCTCAGCACCTCCAAGAAGAGTCTGACTGCTTCTTCTCTCTATCATCCCATCAGGGATTTGTAGGCAGCAGTAGGGTCTCCCCAGAGGCTGTCTCTTCTCCAGCCTGAACAAACCCAGTTCTTTCTGTTGCTCCCAGCAGATCCCATTCTCCAGCCACACAGCCACCCTGCAGGAGCCAGCCTTGGCAGACGTGTCCATCCTGCCTGTGATGATCAGAAAAAAGGTGGTTGAACGCATAGGGAGAAGAGTAAATTGGATTTATAGCCCTCTGCTAGTTCAGCCTTCTCTCACAAAAAGAACTAATGGCTTTGAAATTTTACACCAAGGCTTGCATTTGTTTTTGGTGAGAATAATGAAGACTTGTTCCCCTGGCAGTTAGACAAAAGTAAGTGAAATTATAGTATTCCTCAAACCTACTAAAGTTTTTGTGTTTAAAAAAAAAGGTGGGGTCAAAATGGAAAAATTGTGCATATTTTTAAGCTTTGCAGAATTCTAGCCATTTGTCAAAGGATTTTGCTAAACACGGGTAACTTTGGGCTGATCTTATAGTGATAGATGAGCTGCAACTTGAGAAAAGAAGGTTTGACTTTTTTAATAAGTAAAAATATGAGTGTGTAAGAGAAATATTTCAAAATGAAGATTTTTGAATGAGCTTTATATTACACTTTTTTTTGTATATGAGGAAGGTAGATAGTTATAAAACTATTTTTAAAATTGTGCTGACTACATCTAAATTTATAATGTCTCTTGGAATTAAAGTATAAATATTTATGAATATTTATGAATTAATGTTATTAATTTCTGTAACAAGTCAGATTTTATTCAAATATTTCTAAAGTAATTTCCTTAGATAATGGGACCAAATGATTTTTAAAAATGTTCATTTATAATAAATATCTAACATGAGAGTTTGCAAATAGTTGTTTCCTTTGGTTTTTACCCTCTCTTGATACCTGTTGTGATAAAATGGGAGCTGAAAAAGGTCATTTGTAGTATGACAAAGCTGTTCAACTTGTGAACTAAGCCATTAAATTATATGGAATATTAGAATAATTTTTTTGTCTGAACAAATCAAGTTTAATGCCCCCAAGGGTGCTGACTTTCTAGACATTAAATAAAACCACAGGAAATATCTTTAGAACTTGAATCAGTCTTTTATTCTATTGTACTGAAATTAATGGCAAATAATTTCTTAAAATATCCTTTTTATGAACTATTTTTGTCTGTGTAATAGGCTAAATGTTATGGAAGAAATCTGTAGAGAGCTACTACCAAGAATCAGAAATTTACAACGGATTCATTATTAAATTACTACTTAATGGCTATTAGAAGTTAGCTAATAGTACATAAATCCTTGTTTATAGAAGATATTGAATTACATATAACTGAAAGCTATTTCTATCCACAGATACAGAGAGCTGATATGATATTAGAGGATAAAATGCAATTGGTTACAGAGTCTTTCTTGTTCACATACCTGTGATGCATACATTATATATTATTGACAAAGTTAAAAATACATAGCAGCAGTTTTAGACAGCAGCCAAATTTTCCAAAATTTCTATTTTAGGCCTCTTCTCTTCTGTATACAAAGTAAACTGAGAAAATAGACTTAAAAATTAAACTCTACAAAACAACATTTTGAGGGCATGGGGGTGTTAAGTTAAAAAAAATTAAATAGCTAAATACACATATGTACATTTTCCCCAGAAGAAAGAGGAATATAAACTAAAATACATAATGAAAAAATCTTCCAGTGCTGGAAAAACAAAACATGTTGAGAAATACTTTTTCTGTTTTACGTGAAGATTTTTTGGGTTTTTTGTAATGTATCCATTTTCCTAAGGAAAAAAACTTGTTTCCTATTTGAAGTCATTTCAATAGGAAAATTTATTTTTATCAACTTGAAGTGGCAAAAGCTTCCATTTTATAGACAAATCTTGGCAGATCACGAAAAAAAATTACATTCCTTTGGGGTTTGAGGGGGTTTGGGAGGCTTTTTTTGGTGTGTTTTGTTTTGTTGGAGTTTTTTGGGGTTTTGGGGGTTTTGCAGAGGGTTTGTTGTTGTTATTTTGTTTTGGTGGTTGTTGTTGTTGTTGATTGGTTTTTAAGTTTTTTGTTGTTTCTTTTTTTACAAAACCACCCAATATGTGTGGTTCACCCCATGGTGGTTCAGAAGGTGGCACTGTTCTCCCTGCTGAGTTTATATGCTTGCGTGGCATATTGGAACAGGAAACAGCTGTCATGTAATGAAGTTATATGGATTCACTCCCCATCCATTAGTGCATATGTCAAGGAAATGGAAAAATAAAATGTATGTTAACACTTTGCTTATTACTCACTGATATGAGTCAAGTAATACCCTATTACAATTCCAGTTATGTCTCCTACCTGCCTCTCTGTGCTTATAGTATGTAAATAACCCCTGTTCACATCATGGAATAATAGACTAGAGAATTTAATTATTAATCTTTTTTAAATTATTTTTCTCATGGTAAGACATTTGTTTTATGGTCCATTATGTTCATTCTGCCTACAAGTATACACCAAACAAAGTAGAGAGTAGGCACTGATTACCTGTTAACTCACCCATGTAAACTATTTTGTTTTCTCTAATAAATAAAAGAATATTTACAGTTTTTAGAAAGAAAAAATAATCCACTTTCTAGCTGTAAAGCATTAACTGAAAAACTGTAAAATAACAGATGTCAGTGCAGATTGGGTTTATTTTTCCAATATGCTTTCAAATGAATGAATGTGGAACTGTTAATAGTTGTTGTATCTCAGAAAGTTGGTTCTATTTACATGATTTTAATGTCTGATTTTTTGATGTTAGAACTGCAGTCACATATGTGGGAGGTAACTGGCACTTTCCCAGAAGAGGCTAGCTGTATGAGCTTGTCATTTAGCATGACAGTCATCTTTTCTTTCCTATTTATTTTGTGATTTCATAAATCAGATCTTTATTTCTTTTTTTTTTTTTTCTTCACAGTTAGATGCTGAATGTGTATTTCTACTCACAGTAGAACTCAATACAGATTGAGTCTAACAATGCTATACAGGCAATGAAAAGGGGTATCTTTTTCCAGGAAGGAAGACATTCTAGTCTCCCACAGTGGTCTTTCTTGCATTGTTGTTGAAGCTGCACAGAGACATTTTCTTCCTCATGCGGATAAAGAAATACATTCATTCGTGGTTCATCACTCGTAAGCATCTTGAGAATATGATAAAATGAGATACACTAATGAACAAATATGCAGAGGTTCTGGTCAGGAAAAATAACATTGTAACATTATTGTCCTATTACTCTGAATCTACAACCTTGGATGCTGTGGAGTCACATACACTTACATTAATGGCAATTTTTTTTTTTTTTTTTTTCCACTTCTATGTTATAGTATCAACACAGTTATGGAAGAAAGAGCTGAGCTGGTCTGCAGCTTTCCTTCTACATCATCCACACTGTCAGCTCAGCACTGTCTGCAGAGTCCTCATTAGAAAGGGGAGTGGAAAGAATGAACAGATTGCTTTTTTCAGATTCCAGATGGAGTTTGTAAATCTGACAGGTGAAGAAGAGAAATGAGTTGGAAAGAAAAATTTTCATACTTATGAAATCACAAAAATCTGTCTAGAAAGTCTTGAGAAAATTAGTATTTAACAAAATGGGGTTGTAAATTATACCCTTCCTGATTATAACAGCATCTGTGGGGTTAATCATTCAAAAATGCTTGTAACTGACACCCGGGTAATCTGCAATTGGAAATACATCAGATGAATACCAACTGAGAGCCTTGTCCATGAACAGATACCTTTGCATAAAGACTTGTCCTATTAGGTGTTTCCTCTGAACTTAATTTTCTTGTAACTTCCATGCATAAGAAGTTTCTCTGCTATAGAAATATGAATCTAACAGACAAAGCTTACACGCTTGTTTTTAAAATCAATCACCTAATATGTTTTCAGGCATCAAATAACTTTACAAAGGCCACATGAAACAACATACTTTTTGCTTTGGTTCACATGAATTCTTAAGATTTTACACAACATAATATGCTGGGTTCCTTTGTGACCTTGCAAGCATGAGGCTGCAATTTTCCAGATATGGGTATTAAATTACACCACACAGGTGTCTAACCAGGTAGCTCTCTAGCTTCAGGTCAATACTTATTTGCTTGCTTGCTTCATATCTGATTGTGCTGCTTATTTGACATGAACCAGACTTAAATAAATACAACCGTTAGTTTATATAGAATCATACTTGCCATTTTGCACATTTGCAGATGTTGCAGGCAATAGAAGTCAGCTTGAAAGATTAAAAACTAAGGTTTATACGACAAGCCACTATATTTCTATATATTTGAAAAGCAAAAGGTAAGGAAAGAGCAAGGAAAAATCCAATTACCATGTGATATTGAAATATATAAGACTGAAATGTAACCCAAATTTTCTGTATCAGTGTGAATAAATGTGCAGATATATCTGATTGGTCTCTGCAAATCCAAGCTAAGCAGCTATGAAAAACTACTGGCAGCAGCAGGTAGAGATAAGATACAGGGGATGTGGAGCAGGTTTGTGGAGCAGCTGAGGAGCTCTGAAATAAAATTTTACTGCCTGGTAGGCTCTTGTAGGAAGAGAAACTAGATTACACATGTGGTTCCTTCCAGCACTATTTCGGAACTGTTGAAATGAAATCCCTGACCATGCTGAAGTATTTCCATCCATTTTAATATTCTTTGATTTAATTTTAATTTACTTTAATTTAATTAACTTTGTAGACAGTCTGTTGTGTTCCTGTCTCTGAATTTGCCTGTATATTAATATAGACACATATAAACCCTATATCTAAAAATACAATATAAGACATCTATAGATATGTATACTGTACACACAAATATATGCACAAATATTCCAGATCACAGTGTGTCATGACAGAGCCTTTAGCTGGCTTGTAAGTCCCTCCAGAGCACAGGGAGATAAAATAAATGCTAGGAAAAATAAAAATCTATATGTCACTGTGTTGAGCACTTCAGTATTTTAGAGCATTTTGAGAATCACACTACAAGTAACTCGCTGAAAGTCTTCCATATCACTTATCATACAGACTCTGACCTTCATAAGAAGTGTCATACAAAAAATAGTTTCATTTCATTTAAAAGAAATGAAATATAATTCAGAATATAACGATAAGAATTAGCAACTTAATTCTGAAAAATAATATATGCTTTTATAGAATTACTTCAAGATATTAATAAATAAAACTCACTTCTATTAGCTTCATACTTATGTATTACACCATTAAAATTAAATTTTAAAAATAAATCTAATTTCCTTTTCAAATTTTTTATTATTTTTCCAGGTTTTGTATACCATTATATTTATTCATAATAAATATAACATATTTATTAATTTTGCATGTTCTTATTGTGAGTGTTCTTTATTTTGTGTTCCACTTGACTTTTCGCACAAGAGTTGAAAACTGAAATAAAAGGAATATTCCATAGAGTGAGTGCAAATTTTTATCTAATCCTTGCAGTGGCTGAGAGTGCATGTAGAAGAGTACAAGAACCAGGGCAGTTATATGATCCTTCCTCTTTTGGATTCTGAAAGATCAGTAAAACTGGAGGTTTAAATGAAAATTCTATGTTTAACAGCTGTAAGTGGAACCATCTGCCAAAAATTATCTTCCCTTATTGTCTTTTAATATATGAAAAAAAAGTGTTTATTTTCTACTTATAGTGCTTTACCCTCCAGCCTTTATAGTAGAGACTAAATCAAGATGACTATGCTTTTCCCTAAAAGAACAGCCCCAGAAGCTGTGAATCCATCAAATGATGTCAAAGCACCTAGAAAAAACTGATACCTAAAACTCCTCTGTTTCTATAGTCTGAAATGGGCTCTTGTCAGGACTTCAAAACCTGGATATAAATTTCTTCTGACCACTGAAGGCCTGCTTCTGGGTCAGAGAAGAGCAAGTGCTCTCAAGGAATATGAGATTCATGATTTTGCTCTCAGTGGAGTGTAAACTGCTAAGGGTTGCAAGCCTGCAGCCTGCATTCAGAAAGAAGTCTGGCTCCTTTGTATTCACAGAGGGATATTAGACTGCTAGATATCCTCTGGGGAAAATAGATGTATATGCTGGGAAAATAAAGGTCTTGTCTCTGCCACAGGAAACTATTACACTGATGCTTTTAGAAACTGTGCAAGGATATTTGTGACCTGCTACGCTGTCTTGTACACCATAAATTCTTCAGTTTTTTGTTACGTTATTTTTGCTTTAGTTGGATTTAGAAAGAAAAATGACCTTTTAGGCTAGTATTTCACACCTCTACTGTCTGCAAAGTATGCCAAAAAAAAAAGGATTATTTACTGGTTGAGTCAAAGAATTCTAATTTCTCTTCCCATTTTCTATCTTTATGCCTTAATCTAAGGTCTTTAGGAAACAGCCATATTATCTATTCTCACAGAGGCTCTAGGCAGAGATTTATTAACAACGTGCTTCTGATTTCTTCAGATTAATATATGACTGAAATGCAAAGTACCCTTACTGATTATAGAAACTGCAGCTTATATTGCCAGAATAAAGCTTTTTTCATTGACTTAAGATGGAATCAAATTCTGCTGCATTTGTATTAAGAGTGTGTATCAGAGTTAGGTAGTAAGAGCTACCAGAGTTTCATTAATTTTGTTTCCAACCAAAAAAACATGCATTCTAAAAATATACTTAAAATATTACTTGGGCAGCCTCTAACAGTGCCTGTCTTTGAATTAGTCACCAAGTACTGAGAGATAATTATAGCACTTAGAGTGACTGTGAGGAATTGTGGTTCTCGTTGCTGAAGCAGAGATAATTGCTGTGAACAGACTCTCCACCCGTGCCATGCTATAAACATTCAGTCTGGGAGAGCGGTGAAGAGATTGGTTAAATTATTTCTGCAAAAGCATGTCCACGAGTTCATAGTCTGGAGCACTAAGAGTGCTGGAAATTTGTTTCCGTGAAATCGGTGGTAATTCCTTTTCTTCCATAGCTATGTCTTACTCTACCAGACTATCAGAGGTCAAATGTGCTTATTAGTCCATCTCCTCAATGTTAGAAGCATCCATCTGACAACAATACCTGCCTTCTGCAGAAGTATCACAGCCTCCTCATGACCCTGCCCTCTCTTTCCATTTCAGTCCCAGATGCCCTTACAAGCACCAAAAAGCCACACAGGAGCTGAATGAAAAACAATCCTCTCCTTTCTGAGGCAAACCCTGTGTTTCTCGTATCTAGCAACTGATACACATGCACCGGCCCTTTTATTCCTCAGAATATGAATGCCTCCATCATATGCCTACATGGGGGTATTTGGCGTGTAAAAAGTTTTTAGGCAGTCCCCACAGATGCCTTGATCACCACCATACTTTCTCTCTAACTTTCACCAAACCTGGAACTGTACACAGTGGCAATCTGCTCTACAGACTGCACATAAAAAATGCATCCAAGGACTCTAATGTTTGATGAAGATGCTGCCTAGGCTGATGCCAGAACATGTTATAGAGAACTTGCTGTTGTTTCTCTGTCCCCTTGTCAATCCCACAGCCTTTTCACATTTTTCTCAAAATCTCTCTTCTCTCTTTCCCACTTTCAGACTGGCAAAAACACAACTCCGAATTTGGCAGCAAATTCCCCGAGGAAAGAATTCACCTATATTTTTCTCCAAAAGCTGCACAGTGTGCAGGGATATTCTGAAAGAACTACTGCAGCAATGTCTCTAATGTCTTCTCCACACTCTTGGCCAGTAGTGGGACTCCTGCTAAATGGAGAGGGATTTCACATGCAGAAGAAAATCTGGGTAGCGTGGAAATATGAAAAAATGCATAACAACTGAAAAATTCCCAAGTAGTAAGTCATACATGAGATGACTCAGCTGGCCTAAGGAACTGAAGCACTCAAAGCATGTCTGTTTCAGGTACAGACACTTGGACACTGATGTCAGATGTCCATGCCAGTTTCCACGATGGCAAGAGCATCAGCTTGTACTGTGAACAAGCTCCTTTGTGCAGAGCTCACTACTGTATGGTAAAGCATGCTATGAAAAGCCAGTGTCCATAAAGGAGATGGAGGAGTCCTACAATTTTATTCAAAGAAAGGGAGAGAGCCCATTGGGGCACATGCCTGCGTGGTTCTCTCTCTGTCTCTCTCAGTTTTGGGGGACTCCAAGTTTTCTCCTTTTATCCTAAACTCCAGCTCTGTGTTGCCCTCTTCCTATCCGCATTGGCTGAGGTACTAGGGAGGTACAGCCTTCCTGAACCACCTACCACAT
The DNA here is from genome assembly GCA_013397935.1 of Dasyornis broadbenti. Classification (NCBI taxonomy): domain Eukaryota; kingdom Metazoa; phylum Chordata; class Aves; order Passeriformes; family Dasyornithidae; genus Dasyornis; species Dasyornis broadbenti. The sequence continues at coordinate 1,017,983 of VZRN01002947.1, read as the reverse complement.
ATCCCCACTTGAACCTGACATTTTCCCCCAAAGTTCAGAAATTCAGGCTTATGCAGACCCACTTCTCTGCTTCAGGAGTCAGGCTGGCTGGGCTCTGTAACAAACCTGCTGCCCACATTTAGTTGTAACATGAAGACCCATTTCAAAGACGTTAGCACCCGTACCTTCACCCATAGAATTGTTTGTAAAGACATTAGCACACATCTTCCCTATCATTAACCATTCTCATTAGGACAAACACAACAAATGAGCGGATCTTCTTTGACCAAGAACAGAAAATGAAAGCCCTTCTTTTCCTCTTTCTTACCTAACGGAATATTAGGTAAGAAAATACCTTACTCTCTTCTCTCTCCTTCAGAAACCTGAATCTCCGGTGTGGAGTTCAGCTGCCTGAAAGATCAGCATCTAAACTTCCTTCTGGAAACAAAACCATACCCCCATAGCTCCCAATCGTCATCTAAGGCAACACAAGAAACATTTTCAAAGTATGATCACATACTGAAATTACCTTTTTGTCAGACACAATAGCCTATGAAGAAGATGTTTTAAAAATACAATGTTCTTCATTATCTGAGTATGGAATTATAATTTATTGTTTTGTGATTTAAGTACCATGTAAAAAATTCTGTAGTTAGACTTGTTTCCCACTGAAAACTGAGTCTGAATCCGTGTCCCATCCTCCACTTGATCAGGAGGGTGTACAGTCTTTATTACAGACACTGCATGTTTTTAAGGCAATTGCATTTAATTTGCAGGTTTCCACATTTCTGAAAAAAAGCAAAACATAGGCTTAGTACTCTTGTATGCAGATTAAACAAACCATATTTTAAATATTTGAGAAATATGATGTAGTCAGGAAGTGTTTTTTTCAGCCCAGTCAGCAAAATTAAGTTCTGATTGAATTAATTATCCCTCATATGAAAAGCAAATGCTGGCAATGTGGCATCTCGCGAGGCAGAAGCATGATTTTAAATATGATTTTGATATGTTTTTTAAATTAAAAATCACATTAGATAATAATATTTATCGTCTATATACAATTTTTATTCCTAGACAAGTATTTTATTATAAAATCATAGGAAAATTTACTGACTTACCTTAACTAACATCTTGAGAATAGAAAGCCCAATAAATATTGAGTGATTTTAATGTTGCTTTGCTTTGGACTGTCAGGATGACTAGCTCGTCAAAAGAATTCCTTCAGGAGAGTTTGGGAGACTTATAAAAAACATCAGAACACCAGTCAAACTCTGAGTAAACTGTTAGGTTTTGAGTAAGTGATTCCTCTTCTTCTGGGTGCTGATTGGTGAAGAATTGAGAATTAAAAAGAACAGACACCACAGGCAGCATCACGTATGTAACCCAGATACTACTGGGGTGAGAAAAGACAAAGATGATCCCTTCTATAGCCATCACTCAAAAGACGATGGGCAAGAGCTTTTGAACTGGTGAATGCCACCTCCTGAATTACTTTGTCAGATGATAGTCAACAGTAGGCTTTCTGGTTGCCAGAAATGTCAGCTGTCTACCTCATCAGCTAAAGGGGGAACTCAGCACAGATTTATGTGCATGGGCATTGACTCTTTCATCTGGAAGCTGTCCCTTCACTGATGGCCACACTAGAGTGCTCCGTCAGTATTGTCCCCAGGCTCCAGACACTACTTGGTTTTGGTGTCTGGATGTTTATGAGAGAGACATCTGGCAGTCAGATGCATTAGCTGCACGGCCAGCTCTGTTCCCTGCCTACCACTCTGAAGTTTTTGGAGAGCTGGAAGCTGTTCTGTGGCTGCCCAGCTCCATTCCTGAAGCCCAGCTGCTCGCAGGTTGCAGACCAGAACAGTTTCTAAAGAGTGCACTGAAAATTACTGGGCAGAAAAGTAATGGTGTCCTGATAGTGATGTGTTCCTTTATCAGGGGCTATTTTTGCAGGGCTGAGCTAAGAAACAGGAGAGCCTAGGAACCAGCTGTCAAAAGCCTCCTCAGTGTGCCATGCAGATAAGCAGAGGAAAAACACCAGGCAATCTGGAATAGCTCCCACATGCCCACAGAGCATGCAGATGTAAATGCCATAGTATGAGCTTTTCTGCACTCATACCTACTCCTATTCAAATCTGCACTACTTAGTGATCTAAAGGCACAGGGATCCCTTTTAAATGAACATGAATGTACGGCCCTAGGTACTAACAGAATCCTTTCTCTTCTACAAGTTTTCACCTAGTTTAATTTAGTTTTTTGTTACGTTAAACACTTCTTCTAGCTAAAGCTCCCTGACTCAGAACGCTCAGTATTAACACCTGAGAACAAAATCACAGATCAGTATTTTGAAACCAAATGTGTTCTGAAAACTATAGAGAGATCCATGAAGTTTTCAATTTACTTCGTTTAAACTGCCTTAACCTCTCAAAGGACACAGTGTAGTTATCTGTATATCATTCTGTGTATTACTGCAGTGTACTCTGTTATCTTGGGGAGAAGTTTTTACCATTTTCAGTATTTGTATCTGCACTGTTGCACAGAAGAATATTAAACACATCCGAATAAAAGACTGCAGCTGAAAAGAAAAAAAATGTCTTTTGTATTTGGTTTACTGACTATACACAGTAGAAGAGTGTTGAGGTTTTTAAAATCCCATATATATGTGAAAAACAACCACTGAAAAAAATGTTTTTCCATTTGTAGAAATATTTTTTTACTGGTACACAAGAAAAGTATTTGCTTTTATGAAAGGAAAATGTATTTTAAAAAGTTTGAGAAGATTACAAGATGAAACAAGAAGTAACTTCATTGAAATTAGACAGCTAGAAGAACAGAGCAAAGTCAAAGTGCACATTTCCCTGTAGGGCCAGCACATCCTGATCATCAGCATTGATATGCAATGGAAAAACACAAGTTAGCTGCAGGAACGTTCTCATTCACAGAACACTAACTTTAAAAACCAGTGTTTGGATATTAACAAGAGTGTTTTCTCTTCCTCACCTGTCCTTTTAACTTTAGGAACTTTTGGCCTAACAGCTTTCTTCCCTTCCCTTTAAACGGAATCAAGCCTTAAGAGGCAGAAGTTGCACAACATGGATAGTTCATTTCTTTCTCTTTCATCTTAAAAAAAAAAAAAAAAAGTTTACCTTTAGATACAAAGCAAACAAATATAACAAATATCCAACACTTTTTTCACTTACACAGGATGGTGGCAATGAAAGCTGATTTTAGTGCTGCTTATTTAGACACTAAAGTGCCCATAAAAGAGACAATTTATCCTGTTTGCCAGAGATATGCAGGTTAAAAATAGCATGATAGTGAAACAAAACACATGATGACACTGTGCCAGATGACAACAAAATGGCCTAGAAATGGAAAATAAATGAATTCTATGTATGGTAAATTTTTCTCAAGTGCTCTCATTTTCTACACAGATTTTCTTTTCTCAGTTATCCTGTATTATAGCATGATTCAAAACCAGAATAGGTAACAAAATGCAGTGTTAACTACAAGTTAGACATATGCTACTAGATCTGGGATTTGTGTTTGGGGAGGTGGGAGGGATTGTTTTGTAGGAAACAAGTTCTAGATTTTTTCCATTAACTGTATTCATCATTTGTTCTGTTAATTAACAACAGAATTTGTTAACAAATTATCAAACAAAAGGCAATTCTAATATTTTGTATATCATTAGTTTAAATACCTCATAGGAAACATTTCTGATAACAGTACTCAATGTGCTTTGAGAACAGAATTTATTCAAAAGGTTGGTTGGTTTTCATATTAAGCTATCTCTTTCTTTTACAGACAGAGAATGTTTTACTATTTTTTTTCTTCTCTTAGTTTGCAAAAAGTAAAAGTTAGGGAAGAGAAACAATCTAGAATTCTTTATTAAAAAAAAATTAGATCATTATTAGAAATGTTAAATATAAAGCCTAACCAAGACAAAGTTTAAACTGAAAAGAGGTTCTTCCTAACTTATGCTAAGAAATGTTTATAATGAACATCAATAATGTCATGAAAGGAAGTTAGTCTGACTATTGTTACTATTATACAGAGGATGAAAACTTTTCAAAATAACCCACACTTTAAAATTATCTCCAAGTATCCAGAAGAGCAAATTTCAAGTACTTGGAGAGTTTATGTTCCTTCTTGGGAAGTTAACATTACTGGCCATATATAGGTGTGTAATGAAACTAATTGTCTAATACTAAGGAAAGTGTTCTTTTCTAAATCTTCAAGACTATAAATTTTTTAAGTACCTATCCATTACATGTGCTCAAATCCTTCAAATACAGTACTGTCAATACAATAACTTCTCCCTCCCCAAATTGATTCTGTCTGTATATTGGCTTCAGCTTTTGAATTTTTAGTGTTTAAAAAAACCTGACGGCACTACCAATTGTATTATTTGGTAAGTGATTTAGGGGCAAAAGCACAGTATTGATTAGACTCCATCTTAAAAAGAAATAAACAAACTGAACATCTATTGCTTTACTTTTCAGTGCATGTATATGTGTGTGTGCGCACATGCACATAGCTGCTTATTTTGACAAACATGGTTTTGTCCCCTGAGGAAATGGTGTCATTAATCAGCTAATCATGAGCACAAAATTATCCATTGGGCATTTAATTCATTGTCAGAATGTATAAAGCCATTTCACCTAACTGATTTTTTAAATGGTTGAAGAGGCTGACTACTATGCTATGTACAGGCTGAAAACTCATTATCTTAAATACAAAATGAAACTCAAAAGTTATTAAGTATGCATGCTTGCTACTTTCTTTTTCCCTATGCAGTGAAATATTTTTAAAGTTGGAGATGTTTACAGTGCTGGAGCTGACTGAACTCCAAGGCTCTTCAGCCTGAAGCGAGGATTGTGAGCCCTATTGCTCCTCGGAGTGTTGGAGGGACACAGAGAGTGCGAACTCACTTTGCGCTGCTTAGGCCTCACTGCCAATGGCTGTTTCACCTCTGCTGCAGCAAGACTCAGGGCACTTGTACTAAATCTTTGAGAACTGTGATTGTTTCAGAAAGGTGACAATATTAAACAGTATCTCCACAGAACCAATACGCATTTGTAGGATATAGATAAACATTAAAAAAAAAGTTTATTAAATAACGTATTAATTTCATTAAGACCTGTGATTTTATGCTTTCTGCCTCTGAAGAAAAGATCTAATTTACTGTCAATAATTGGGCAATGTATCTTACAGTTTTCAAATTCTAAGTAGATTTCTACATAATAATCCTTCATAAAAAAACCCCCTGACACTCTCCTCCTTTCATAAATCCCCATCCAAGCAACCTGTCCATACAAATTATGTCTAATGTAATTTCAGTACAACCTCTGGCACTGGCAAACAGTGAGCAGATTTTAGTGGTAAGTGCCTTAACAATGCCTGTGACTGAATTTACCAGAAGCAGACTCAAATCTAGCCCGGAATTTAACACTGTTTCACATATTAAGTCTATGATACAGAAAACTTTGAAAATATTTTCAATTTGATATGTCCTCGCAAAAAGCAGGCAGTTGTAGAAAAACAAAGATAAAACTCCACAGGGAATCTATTTTAATGTTATAAATCTCTATTAGAAAAAGATTTTCAACACAATTCAAGGAGCAGTGGCGCACAGTTATTTCTGGAATAAGTTTTTGTATCTGCCTTCTTGTGTCTTTTTCAGACTGGTTGCAGTAAACAAATTGATTAGACAACAAATCTGAGTTCCAGAGAATAAAGCCTGGCAATATCTTGAAGCTTCTCAAAGATTTATGTTCTTCCAATTTTTGACCGATGCTGAATCAACTGCTCTGCAGATATGGATTTTCTGATTTTTTTATGGTTTAATTTGATGATTCTTAGCAGCAATGTTGGTGAGTGAAGATTTTTATAGTTCAGTGTGTAATTCAAAAGCATGCCTTATCATTGTGTTCTGCTTATGATGAGTTTTTATAAACAGAGATTTTTTTTTTTTTTTTTTTTTACAATTAAATGAGTCCTTGAATTTTTTCTTACTCCTTATTCCTACTTTGAAAATTCAGCAATACACAGTTTGAAAAGTTCCTTGAAAAATTTTATGTGGGCGGTTACAAGAAACATAAGAAACTTTCTCAATCTCACCAGACATGTCACAACCATGATGACAGAGCTATAGCTTTGCAGAATTTGCTGCAGTCCAGGTTCATCTCCTCATGTCCTCCCCTCACTGCTGCACCAGGATCAAACCTTCTCAGGCAGGTTTTGAATATGTGTGCTGGCCTCAGACAGCTCCTGCTCCCAGTTCTTCTCCCAGTGGACACTTGAAGGTAACTCAGTCATGGAATGACAGGAAAATTTTTTAGGTTGAGACTTTTAGAGGTAATTTTGCCCAAACTCAAAGAAAGGCTCACTTGAAACACAGATTTGCCCATTCTAGTGATGGATATTCCACTGCTCCCCTGACCAACCTCTCCCTTGGTTATGAGAGTTTATTATCATACTCATAAACAAGAATTTAGTTACAGATGTGCCTACATACAATACTGTAGTTGAGGCAAAATTATTATAGTTACATCAGTAAATCCCATTAAGAAAACAAGCCCCTCTTAACCCCAAAATCACAGAACAAAATGTATATTGTTTCAAACCTATCAGCTGCCCTGCAATCATGACCGCACTTTTAAAATATACTTCTAACTTTACATTTCTTATTCTTGTATATTATTTTATGTGTTTAAAATGGTTCTTCAAGTCTAAGATGCAGTTTTCAGCATGTCTGGCCTTTACTTCTTTCCTTGAAAAGGTAAAATATACTTTATAGACTATTATGCATGCCATTTGTGAGAAATTGGAGTAACTCTGTTTATTGGTTTAGAATGGTGAATTTAAACTGTTGTTACCTGTGGATTTTCGCTAAAAGCACTCTTTTCATCTTCAAAGTATCTACAATTTCTGGAGCATATGTTATCCACAGCTTTCATCCAGGGCTCCACTTTTATCAGCAAGTCTGTTATTCTCACAACTAGGAAGTACAGGGTACTCTTCTATTTCTGAGTTGTAATCAGGCATGAAATATGAGATGCTTGCTATTCAGTTACAATGGATTATTAAATGTGGATTACTTTGTATTGCCAATTTTCAGTAAATATTTGTTTGCAGCTTTGGCTTTCTCACAGAATTACATTTTGAATTTAAGACTCTGGCTATCATTTTTTTTAAAACTGGGATTCAGTATATGTATATATATATATATANTTTTGAATTTAAGACTCTGGCTATCATTTTTTTAAAACTGGGATTCAGTATATGTATATATATATATATATATGTATGTATGTATTCATTAGCTATGAATCCAGGCAGTTGCACACACAAGCAAAAGTGTTCAGATAGATTTCAGAGCCAACTGAAAGGCAAGGTGGTTTAACCTTCATTTTGTCACTTGCATATGCAAAAATAAAAGGCAGATAAGGGAGCCTTTGAAAATTTTGCATCTCCATGAACAATTGGGAAACCAACAATATGATATTGATAAAAAGACCACGGTTTTCAGAAATCTATTTTCAATGCCTTCTCCAGAACATAGTAGCACATATCTTCAGTTACCTATGTATACGGTCTTTAAAACTACTTCTCCTCATTATCATCAAGTTATTTCAAATGCAATATTTTAAAATGGTTTGCATGTTAAACAAAATTAGTGTCTATAATCACTGAATTAATAAAAAATAAACTCAGTGGTTTTCTGGAAGAACAAAATTTTTCCAAAGCAATCAGATTTTNNNNAGAAAAACATTTTTTTTTTTTTTTTTTTTTTTTTTTTTTTATTCACAGCTGCAAGTTGAATAGGAAAATAAACTTTTTTCTTTCATTTTTATTATCTAGTCTGGGACATGATTTAGGAAAGAATACTATGGAGCCAATAAAGCATTACACAAATGCATTGTACAGGCATCAGTAAATTATGCAGTGCTGTTTGCTTTTTTCCCTTTTACTATGAAGGGCATTTTTACAAATAATTGCTGTAAACTTTCTCAGTACTCTTGACTCCTAAGCAAATAGTAAAATGTAAAAATTTCTAAATTGACTGCCATGAAAGCATATTTCTAACCTTTCTAAAGTGCTTGAATGTCATACTCAGACCCATGATATTTAACACCACTGTTCACATGGCTATGATACTAACCACTAAGTGATGATAAACAGTAAGGCATGCTGTGCAAATTATATATAATTTTATGTTGCATTCCCCATACCATATTACAAATCACACCGGAATTTCTGTGGTCAGGTCATATACTGTGCTAGGCCAGGTCATCTACTGTGCTAGGCCAGGCAGCATGTGATGTCACTCCTCTGATAATCACAAACATTATGCACAGATTTTATCTGCTAGTCAAAAGAAACCTGTAATTAGTGACTAAGCCAACCAGATCTAATAAAATGACAGGGTCTTTCCAGTCCTACAAGTATGGACTAATCAAACCCCTTAAGAGTTCCCACTGCTACCTAACACACTGGATGTCTTTTGAGAAAACTACATCTTCGAAAAAAAATTTAGGAAAATATCACTAACATTTTCAAGATCTCTGAAGCTCACTTGTGCCCCTTCACCTTCCTCTGCCTTGCTGTGCCTGCAAGTTTTCTGAGATATCACTGGTCAGTGAAAGGTAATTCTTCATCTCATTTTCACAGTTATTTTTAAACTGGTCCATGCATATTCTGGCAACAAGATCCAGTACCTCCATTGCAGGAAGAAGGACAATTTTAACGTATCCTATTAATTAGGGATTTGGATTTTCCACACATAGATATACACATATCTATCTATATCTCTATATATCTTAAATATCTGAATTAGATTTGAAATAAGGGCTATTTATTTTGGACTCAATTGCTCATACTTAATTAAATATTTTAATTTCCAAATGCCAGCTTTAGAGGAGATCTGTGTCTGCAGTTAGAGATACTGCTTTTAATGTAAACAGGAAATTAATAAATATCACAAGAAAACACTGAAGAAACAGAGTGAACAGAAAAATGGTGAAATATTTTTTTTCATGCCTCATTTTGCCTGTCTTAAAGAAAGATAAAACCATCTTTTGATTGTAGAACAGTGTCCTCCATATACTGCTCTTTTATTTACATACTGGAGTATTGAAACTTCCTGCTCTTGTTTTATGGTGCCATAAGATGAGAGGCCCACAATGAACCTGCTTTGCTTCATGCGTCCCATAGATCCTGCTGTGGAATATCTCATATCCTGATGTGGTTTTTTTTGCTCAGCCTGTCTTGCTTCCTATGCTCCATCCTTTTGGTTGTTCTTTCAGCCACATAGAGGGAATACTTTAGAGGAGGTATTTGAGGGGGGAGATGTTTTTATGTGGGAAAGGAAGAGTTCTAAAGAGAAGGAATGCCTCCTTTGCTACCTGCCAATACATTCTGCTAAAAGAAGTGCAGAATTCCTTAATGCTCTCTCCATGGGTAAGAAGGGGGTAGAAGCAATTTGTTAAATGACCTTACTATCACCAAAAAGTCTGTATCTATTAATATAGACATTAATTTGTAGTGCATAGAAACATAATGCGTTTTTTGCAAATAATAGAAAATTGTATTAATTCTATGGACTGGGTTGTACTAAACTTCTTTTTGTTGAGCAACACTTGCTAATTCTGAGGAAATCGACAAGAAAATATGACTTAGCAAGGGTGATGGGAAGTATACTTTATATTAAAATTTTGTCAAAATACAAAAGTAAATCTGTCCATTTACATTCGTACATAAGGAGGCATTCTGTCATCATTAAAAAAAAACAATACAATTTATTTCATTCTGAAGCAAAAAGAGAAACAATTGAGTCCTTTAGGTGACACACTGGGGGCATGCTGTAGTTCTGCAGTGTACATGCATCTGCCACAGATGAGTAGTTTCCGCTTTTACCTACACTGCACAAGGTTTTCCTCCTGCTGTAGGCTCTCCACAGCGCCCACCTCTTGACTCTTCAAGACTGGCTGCTTTCCCACTAGGCAACAGGAACACTGGCTGCTCTACAGACTGCCCCTGCCACCCACCTAGTCCCTGACTCACTTTACTTTTAGCCACAGATTTGGTGGATTTGCCATGAAGAGTTTTATGATCTGAGGGCTAGAACAATTAGCTACGGGGGCAGCGTATGCAGGTGACTCAGAACACAGTTCTGGCTCCTATAGCACTGCAGCCTGAGAAATCCAAAAGTCCAGGACACAGCTCCCCTCTCTATATAGTTCACCAATAAATTGTACCAAACACTTTCTTACGATTCATTACCTGTGCACTTAAATTGCTAAGCACTTAAATAGCTTAATGACTCTACCTATGCACTAAGCATGAATGCCAGCACTTGTTATTAGCAGCCTTGCACATTCAGTTTATGCTACATATCTTACGCTACATATGTTAAAAAAAAATATTTCCTATATAATACGTCAGGTGTCCTGCATTGTTAGTGCAGTAAAGAATTGTAAGATATCCCCCTCATTAGTCCTTTACCTAACTGCTTATCAGTGACCTTCTGGTGGTTCAACTGCATAATTATTATAGTCAGACTTCCTGCTCTCCAGGTCTGCATAATGTTTCTTTAGTCGTAATTGAGGTCATATTTCTCAGAACTTTATTATCTAAACATAATTTTAAGTATCTTGCACACAAACCGTTTCAATAGCCTCACGTGTTCCTAGAGCAAAGGCTGTTTTGCTTTTGAATACTCAGATGAGTCTTACACCCAAATAACCACCAATATCTCTATTTCATCTCTATTCTGGTGGAATTGATGAAAAGTGAACCTTTCTGAATCTGGACTCTCTCCTGATCCCATAGGATTACAGGACATATAAGCAAGCTCAGAGTTTGTTTCTCAGATCTCACTTCTGCAAACACTATGACTCTCAGAGATACGCTGTGGTACAAATATTTAAAACTATTTTTTAAAATATCCCTTCCTCAGTTTAAGCTCTGCCTCCCGGCCAGAGATTGCTGCAAGGAATGTTTAGGTTAGAGGTGAGGTTTGTTTGCACTGAGACAATAGACTATGAATTGGGGTAGGAGAGACACAAACACATCCTGTTGTACTATGAAGACGGTAAGCTCTGTGAACAAGTCTGGCATACTGCAGAGGGCATTAACCTCCCAAATTTATTCATCTAACTGGACCTCTTAGGCACTCAAATAATTTTACATGGTTAGCACACGCATTTTTGTGTGTTGTTTACTTCCATATGTAAAACCCACTTGGTTTCCTAGACCCATTTGCCATGACGGCTGAAATCTGCTGGACAGTTTCTGTGTGCTAAATCTGTCTAACTAATAAATTTATCCAGTTGTAGGAGGAGAACAATGGTTGAGCACAAGCATGCCACTCAGCCTGACAAGCCTAAGGACATTGAAAAAGACATTTTACAAAAACAGTACGTCATTGGAAATGACAGGCTATATGCTTAAATATAAACCCAAGACCATCAATACAATTTAACATTTCTAGCAGCAACAATCCAGTTACGCAAATTAAATACTATCAATTCAAATGACAATGGAAGCAAAAATGAGACACATTTGAAAAGTTTGAGTAGCTGCACAAACAAAAGCTGGACTTCAATTTCTACTCTTATCTAAAACACATTGCCTGCAAGAACCTACAAGAGGAAAAAAAACCCGAAAAAATAAAAGAAGAGAAACAAAAATCTCAAGCCAAAAAACCCCCAACCAAACAAAAACAAACAAAAAAAGAAACCAAAACCAAAACCAAAACAAACAAACAAACAAGAAAAAAAAACACAAAAAACCCCACCAAAACCCCCCCCAAAACCCAAAGCTCACCAAAACACACTAAAAATAGAAGAAAAAAGGGCTAAAAGGTTGAAGGGCTAAAAATTGTCATTATTAATGTTTGTGAATGCACAGTCAACTTTTCTCTTCTTGGTTTCTGTAATTAGACAATTAACCATCACAAATTCAGCATTACCAGTTGTTATGGCTGCAGAAAAATTAGAAAATAACATTTTAAATTACTTGGTATTTATACAGTAGATAAAAATGGATCACATATCTGGATGTTCCCAAGTTTATATTTTTAAAAAAGGTCGTGATTAACTCTTCGATGGTCTCAATGATCAGATTCATCAGAAAAAGAAAAAAGTAACCTTGTCTCCAGCTTTGCCTTTCATAACTGTTGCCTGTTCTCCCTGTTTACTGTTCATGGCTGTGCAGCAGGCCTTAAGTGCATGGCTGCTGGAGACACTGAACTCTACTGGCAATCAAAGCTACAGAAAAAAGGGATCTGTCTTTTTAAAAATTGCTTTTAATACACAGGGACAATTGAAGGCCACTGGGGGATGAACTTTTTATACAGAAGATGGGAAGGCATTTATGGGAGGCTGTTGCCTACAACAAAAGTAGATTAGCCTATTTCCATGATATCCATGCAAATTTCACTGAAATTAATATGAGTGATTGAATGGACTTCACAGCATTTTTAAGAGAGATCTAAAGGAACAGCAATACAACTGAGTGTAATGGTCTGAAAAACTGAGGCTGTATGAACAATACTACATCAACATCCATCAGATTAAATGACAGGATCAAAATACACACCCCCTGGGTAAACAACCAACTTACATTTCCATTAACTAACGGAAGTTGTACTAATTACAATTCATGTTGACAATCATACAAAACCTCAAAGTTATAAATTAAACATTGTAAAATAAAGTACAAAAATATTTCCCTATGTTATGAATGTTTATTTTCTAACTAACCAGCTTATTGTTTGCAAGCACTACATTCCCAGCATGACCACAGTGGACACAGAGTAATGTGGTCATCCTGGACACCTCCTGACACCTCACTGATACCCAGTGTAGAAAGTACAATTGCAGAATTTGTTTCCAGCCTTATCCTCAGAGTGTGGAGTAACAGCCTCTGTTGTTTGTGTGAAGCCTGAAGTTTTAGCAGGAAACAATGCTTTTCAGGAACCTCGCTGGGGGCCTGAGCAGCTATAGCACACCTGAGCGCTCCCAGGCTCTCCGTACTTTGGCTCTGCTGGGAAGGGCCAGACCCGGCTCCCGCCTCGCGGGCTTTCTGTGACAAGGTGTGAACGGCTCTCTGTTCCCAGCACGTTTAGCGCTGCAAGACTCGTCCGAGAACTAGAAGCGCGCTTTGTACGGTAATTTTGGAAGTGTGCCCATCTAAACTCTCAATCCAGGCGCCGGGCGCCTCGGCCCGCCCCAGCGGCTCCGGCGGGACTCCAGCGGCCGAGGAACCCGGCCCGCGGGA
>VZRN01002947.1:991104-1003987 GCA_013397935.1 Dasyornis broadbenti | reverse complement strand
GCCGGGCCGAGGCGGCCGGGTCCGCACCCAGGGGGAAGCGGCTGCTGCCGTGCCGCGGCTGGGGGCGGCCGCTGCTGGAGCCGCGGAGCTCCGCCGAGCGCCGTCTGCGGCGCGGCTGGGGCGAGGCGGACGGTGCGTCCGGCAGCGCAGCCCTCCTGCCCTCGCCGTCGGGGGCTCTGGGAGCGGAGACGTGCCGGCCCTGCAGCCACCCTCCGGCACAGGAGGCTTTGCTCTGACACCCGCCCCAAGTCTGCGCTGCCGGGAGCGGCTGGTGCAGCCCGGGGGTGGTCGGTCCCTGTCGATCATCCTCGGGAGGTTCTGCGGGTGGTGAAGAGCAGCACAGAACCGGCCAGTAAGCGTTAAGCAGATCTACTGGTCCCCTTCCAACACGATGTTTCAGGAGTAACCTTGACGGTCCAGTTGAAACGGCCACCACCACCTTCCCCGCCTTCAGTTTGAGCCAGTTTTGCTAATAGAAAAGTAAAATCTGCAATAGCTGTCGTCTTTATCCACTTGTCTTGCGCTGATACTGATGAAATCTGAAGTTCAAGGAAATATTTACCCTTATTTAGAGAAATGTGTTATTGTTTTTTCATCATATTTTGCCCTCTTGTCAAACAGAGGAGCTTATGTTTAAGGAATTACATTACTTTGCAAATCCCTCTTATCTTTCTCTAAATATAAACTGTCTTTTAGGATGTCTTCAACTTGGCTGTTTTCCTTTTGTGAGTCAGAGCTAGTGTTATTGCTTTTCATTGCTTGAACAGGCTCCACAGCCCCATGACACCTCTCTTAAGAGTTTTAAGAGTTATTGCTCATGTGATGGGGATCATCTGGCAACTCTGCTTAACGTTACTGAGGTAGACAGGCCCTTTTCCATCCTGAAATACTGGAAGATGACAGTAAGGTATCTTGATTCTCTTTTAATTGTGACATCTAATCAATGCTGCAGTAAGCTAATTGTAGGGGAGGTCTGTGACCTGCCATCCCTTTTGTAAGGGAGGAGTAAATACAGGACAGGGAAGTTGTTGTGTCTTGCTGGTGATGCATTGAGTAAGCAACTCAGAGGTTTCTTTTTCATGGCTGTAGTTTCCAAGCACACTTTAACTCCTGATATTTTCTGTAATTGTATTAAGTTATTTTAATAAGGCCCTAAGAACTCCAAAAAGAAATACCTGTGTTAGTTTGAATGCAAGTAATCATAATGTGGAGTAGGGCATTATTTTTTTTCCCCCACACTCTGTGAATCTGAATGTACAGCTTCTTGTCCTTAGGAGGAATGTTCCCCCATGGGGTTGATATTAGTCTGCTTGATAAATACTTGAAAAAGTCACTTTCAGTGAAATGTTTAAGGCCTTTCTGCTTGAGGGAATGCAGTTACAGTGTAGCTATGCCACACTAATTTCCCTTCTAATACTCTTGATTTTCTTTAAGACTATGCCTTAAAAGTTGGATAGCACCTTGAAAAAAGCACTAAGGTAAAACAATGAAAATACAAAGTGTTGTGACATTTTGAGTGTAGAGTGAAAGCACCATTTTAGTAGTTAGCTCGATCACCATTTTGTGATAGCTTTCTCAGGTGAAGGAATTCCAGGTGGAAAAAAAGCCTGTGAAGAATTGTGCATTGGAAAGTAAGAAGTATCTTATCCCTGAGTAAGAGTGTTTGTTGTGGTGACTGAGATTACTGTTAACTTGCACATGGTCATTTCTCATCTCCATTTCATTCATAAAGTTTCTGAATGACTATCTAGACATAGTCTAGATAGGAACATGTAGAGTCAGGGAAGTGTGATGATAACATATTAATGTGTGCTATAGAAGGGTGAAAGAGAAGTATTTTATGGGGTTTTTTCTTCCACAGTTATGTTCAGATCACCTCACTCTTGTATGCATGTGGGATTTTTAGACAGTGAAGATAATATAAAAATAAGCTGTTTAGAAAGTCCTCGGTATGAAGAGTCTTTTTTTGTTGCGCTACTTAAGGCTACTTATACTAGAAATTGACTTAAGATGAATTCATCAATAGATGCTTCTTGTGTTTGTAGTGATGTTACTACATTAAAGCATACATTTTAGAGAACTTAAAAATATCTTTTTTAAAAAGATGCATCTTATAAGACTATATGGGATAAAGTCTTCTATCACAGCCAAAATTCTATGAAATGCCAACTCTGTAAAATAGTAGCTTTTCGTCTCTTTTAGGGAGAGGTATGATATCTAAATAATAGTGCACTTGTTCCTTCTTTCTCTTTTCTTTCCTTGTAACTTAATGTCTTTCCAGTGTCCAGGTGGTAAGCTAACATTGCCAAGGTTGTACAAAAGTGTTTTAATCACAGGTTTGGAAGCCTGTGTTTGGATAATGTGATGGTAAGACAGACTTGTCTTCTGTTTTTAACCAAGCAGGAATGCTACAGCTAATATGTGTGCAGTGACAAATCAAGTCCTTCAAGGAAACATTTGATTTGCCTAGTCCTTGATTGGTGGTCTCTAGTGGTGTTGGGGATTTGAAAAATGAATGAAGTAAAAAGCCTTGGCATTAATTTATATTGTAGCCAGACATGCCAATGAATTCATTAATACACTTCTGCATATGACTGCAGCAGTTAGTGCTGTGTTAACTGTATAGCAGCTTGTTTAAATTTAGGCTTTTGGTGTGCCTGTTTCTTGTTTTTTTTGAGTCAGGACATGCAAACTAGTATATATCTAGTATTTTATCAGTGCTAGTAAAAATAGCTCGATTGTTTCTGTTTTCTTGTTGTATAGCATTCCTTGGTTATACAGATCTTTAATTTATCCCCAATGAATTTCTTAAGCTTGGAGAAAGACCTAGGATTATATATATTTGTGTTTAATGTTATCAGCTTGGAGAAAAGGAGACGAAAATAGAAACAGTAGTTCAAAACAAGAAATATGTTAACAGGAGAAGAGACTATTGGTTTTCCTGCCTAAATGATGTCATAGAACATTTAGGCTGTGGTGTGTAGGGAGGAGCTCTGATTTTAGGGGAGTGGTAGGAAAGACATTCATTTCATCTTACTTTTTTTTTTTCCTCCTCTGGGTCATCTGCTATCACAGCAATGAATGATGGTTTCGCAAAAGCAAATGCATTTCTGAGGCTATATATAGCAGAAATAAACTCATGAAATCTATTCACTGGGTAGCTGAGGGCCAAAAAGAGACCAGGCCATTTATTAAAGTCATTGTATTCAAATTCTTTTAAAACTGCCAGTATCTTCTTCCATCCTGAAAAATCTTTTTCTGGCAATCCGTTTTCTTTTTTCGGTATACGTTTGTTGGAGACCCAGTTGACTTTTGGCATGTGTTGTTCTAGAGCTCATAGTTGAATGTTGATTGTGATGCTCTACAGCTCATAGTTGAATGTTAAGCTGCCTTTTTTCAATCTTAAGCTTAGGCAGGCATCATCTACACCTGAGGTTTTTGACACAGACAGTGCTATGGAGCTTCTTTATATCATAAGTATAAAAGCTACTGATTCCTTTGTAAATGGGATTGTGTAACTGTGAGTTAGCTTGATATATTATGTGTTCCTACTTTCCCTTTCATATTTTTTCTTGGCAGATGGTTTTGGGATAGGATTCTTGCTGTGCTGGAGTGCTGCAGGTCTGGGAGCAGTTTTGGACCATAATGTTCCTGGAAGGGTGGGCTGTGTTCTGTACAAGATAGCACTAGTATTGGATTTCTGATGCTTGGAAGACCTAGGATTATATATGTTTGTGTTTAATGTTGTCAGCTTCAGACTTTTATGTGTGGATAACAGTGGTAATCTACTGTCAGCAGCCCTGAGGGAAAAAAATCCAGATGTTTCTGTTCTGTAGCATTTTGATTTTCTTAATAAAACAGAAGCATTGTGAGAGTTCAAGGTTGCTCAGTGGTGCAGAATTCTTACCGGTGGCTATGAATATGAGTTATTGAAAGTTTTGCTGTCATGAACTCATGTGGATTAAAGTCCAGCACTAAAAGCTGAACTGGTTTTTTTCATGCCATTTAAAGTTGGTTCTAGTCTTGCAGTAGATATGAGAATGGTGCCTGCTCCAGGAATCTTTTTGTTGCTTTTTCTTCCTTTACTATCTTGTGTGGTTTTAAACTTGAGACACTTTCATTTCATTATCTCTTCCTAGAGACTGCATATGTTTTTTAGATATATGAAGTTTTCAAGCAGTGTAAAACACATTGTGTAATTACAGCCAGATTTGTTAGTAAAAGGGGAAACCCTATTACTATCCTGTATTAAACACTGATGATGGAGAGACTTTTAGAAAACACTTTTCTGTGTCTTGCAATTACTTGCTTAGAGAACCAAAACAGTAATTCCCTAAGTTTACTTGCGGGTTTTTTTGCAGGACTGTTGAGGTGCAAAATTGAAAAGTAATTTAATTTTGTTTCTGCCTTTACACTTGCTAGTGTATTTAGGAGGAGGGGAAGAACAAACAACTGGCCACACTTGGAAAACTCCCTGTAGGTAATTAATAGAAATTCTAGGATGTTCATGAGCTTCCTCTTGAATTGTTTGTCTTTATGGGCCATTATTGTAGCATATCAAATTTCTGTATTCATTTAAAGGGACACAATGCTCAGTTCAATGTTAATCATATACAGAAAGAAAGAAGGAAAGAATATGATCAGTTATTGACAGATTGGAATTACACAGTTAGAGTGAGTTCCTGTTAGTTTGTTTATTTCCTTGAGCTAGTATAGCAGGTTCCTGACAGAATAATAAAGTGTCCAAATGCTCTGATAAGCCCAGAGGTTAGTGACTAGTCTGTTAGCACCTCCGTAACTTTAATATAAACATGGCAAATAGTTTTTTGAAGTGGGAATTTGTTCAGTGTAGGTTAACAATCTACTCTACCCTCTTAACAGCAAACACATGTTATTCTGTGGGACTCCGTGTTGAGGCCTTAGGCTTTCAGGCAGCATGAAGTGGAGAAAGGATGGATGCTCAGAGATGTGCGCAGCTCATGCCTGGCAATGCAAAGGGGCTTCTTTCTGTCTTCCTGGTAGCCGGCAGTTCCTTGCTGGAAGGCATCCACAGCAGGTGGGCTCTGTAGCTGGGGCCTTTGCCATTTCTTTCCATTGAATAAAAGTTACAAGCTTCAGAGAGACAAAAAAGTGTCTGGTGTCTTTCCATGGGAAAGGGCCAACAAAAGAACTTGTATTCAGCTGCCCTTAGTCTGTTAAGGGCAGATTTAAAGGTAGGTGTTGAAACTCTGAATTCACAACTTAATTTTGTCATTTTAAAAATTAGATCTATGCTGAAGGGATTTCCTGAAGAAAGCAGTCTGACTTTAAAACCCAGATGATCACAGAATTGTAGAACAGCTGAGTTTGGATGGGACTTCTGGAAGTTCCTTTTTGCAGTTTAATGACACCATTCTCTTTAGGACAAAAGCTGTTAAGCTTAGCTTTTTTTGGACAATGCTCTTGGGTACATGGTGTGATTCTTGGGGTTGTCTGTGCAAGGCCAGGAGTTTGACTTCATGATCTTTGAGGGTCCATTCCAACTCAGGATGGTCTGTGATTTGTTTTGGGAGATGTAGAAAGGAAATTGCAGCTTGTAAATATAGAGGTTCGCTAGTTATGAGGGGATATCAAACAAAGGAGACTTTGTTTTGTAAGCAGACAGCTGAGTGAAGTCAGAGGCACATTCACAGATGGAGTGGAGTTCTTGGTTACTGGAACTAAAATTTTCCTGACTTCTGGTTGTTTGAGCCTTAAATGGGAACCTTTTCAGAATAATCTTATATTGTGCCCAAGCTATTAATTTTTGTCTTGATCAGTATAGAACTTCGGTTTCAGTATAAGCACACTTTCAGTATGTTCTTTGAAGAAGGATTATTCTTGATTGATTTTAGTAAAACTCCCAACTTAAGAAAATGACTAGATCAATTGTTTATTTGAAACATCGGTTTTACTGTAGCCTGTGCCTTTGCAGCTGTTCAGAAGTGACTGTCAGAGGAGAAAAGAATGATTCAACAGCATATGAAGTGCTGGATGCTTCCTACATCGTTGGTAATGCATGATCTGTATTTGAAAAATGTAACCAAGACTGACTATTTACATGTTTTAAATATTTTTTTCTGGGTGACAAACTAGTTTGACTATAATATCAGACTGAGGTTGCTCTAAGTTAGGGTGTTTGGCTCACTTTCAGTTTTCTGGGGCCTGAAATACACATACAGAAATTCATTATGGAAGTGTCTGTTTTGAAGATTCTGATTTAATTTAACTCGTATGGAAACTAAAGGCTGTTGCTGGCTTCACTGGGTCTGGAACAGAGCAGGTAGGCATGCTTTGTCGCATGGAGTTGCTTTACTTTTCTGTCTCCTGTGTATTTACTCAGACTTCAGATGCTCCTTTAATCTGTTACTATGGGACCAGGTAATGTGTTTCTTAGATGCTGATACATAGTTACAATATATAATCTATTTTTGAAATACCCAAATATAAGATTAAGGATTTGCCATAGGTGATCAGTACCTTGCAAAGTTGTTAATTAACCTGCACTTAGACACAGATTGCCTTCGTGATTCAGTCTGTGCTTAAAACTAGAGTCTTTTATGTCAGTTCTGCATTGACTTGTGAGTTAATGCTGTCTACTTAGGCACCTGATTATTTCCTGACCTGAGGTGTCCACGTTTCCAGTCTAGTCAGTGGAAGGAGTTGAAAGCCCTGGGGGCATGAATCGCAGCATTGTAGTGTTTCATAAAATAGTAATGACATTACTTCAGTAAGCTGTATTAAAAAGCATGAACAGAAATAGCTATTATGTGACTTGGGAGTAAGGCAATACAATTCTGTGACTAGCCTGTTAGCTGTGTCTGTTTGGTTACGCCCCATTTACACATCTTGACACACAACTGTCCCTGCATGCCCCAGTTTGCCAAGGTCGTTCTGAACTGTGGATGGTTTTTGTCACCAGCCCAGGGAATCAGTTGCATGGGGGGGGTCTCTTGAGAAAGCTTTGTGAAGGTAAGATAATTGGTTATCTGTGAATTTTTTTAGGAGGAAGTTAGGACCTGTAACTTACTTTAATGATTTGATGGAATCTGAAATATGACATTTAATGTCTTAAAATAAATTCTTTGTGTCCAATATGATATTTTGACTCAGAGCCCTTATCTGATCAAAGGCTAATATGACAGCCTTTAAAGAATTAAGAAACCAATGTGCCTATACTTTGGTTAAGGAATTTAGTAGATGGAAACTATGTAGAGGGTACCTTCAGATCCTTATAAGAATTGCAGAAAAGACTAGTTTCAGGTTCTGTTTGGTTTCTAGACAATGTTTCATTTTAGGGGAATAAAAGTGTGCAATTAAAAGATATTAGACTTCGGCAATGTTGGTTTTTTGTTTGTTTGTTTTCTGGTTTGTTAGTTTTTTTTTTTGGTGGTGGTTATTCTTGTGAAAGAGATAGTAGTGTTCTGGAGTGGGAGTATAAGGGCTTATGGTTCCAGATGTCGGTGGGTCGAATTCTACTCCTAGTTATTTTTGTATAAATCTTCTCATTTATTTTTGTAGAAATGACTGCTTACTTGTGAAAGTGGGTGGGTCTGGGCTGAGGCAAGGCTTGATCCCATCGTCCCTGGAGTGCTTCTGCATTCCTGTTAGGGGGGTGATAAGAACATGTTTGCAATTCTGCTTTCTGTTCTTCTCCACTAGTTTATTAGGGAACTGACTTGGTTTTCTGGATGTTTGGATAAATAAAACTGGGAATTCTCCAGTAACATCAGACACTTGTTTATTTCATATTTTTCCCCTGTGGAAACTTGTGAAGCAGGGTATAGTCAAGATGCTGACAAAGCTTGTGATTAGTTGCTTGTTTCAAACAGTAGTAGTTGATACCTTCAAATCTTAAAGTACTGACTGGTTTTTGTGTGTGAAAGTAGTCTTGTTAATCATTCAAAAGCTAAATGTGCAGTTTTATTTTGGGTTGTTTGTATTCCATCTGGTTACAGTGAAAACTGCAGGAATGGTTTGTCTTTGCCAGTAACCCAGGTACCACTTTGGGTGCTGAGTGAGGCTTCCTTACAGCTCTCTGAGCAGTGATCAAGCTGAAGAATGCAGTTGTGCAACCCTGTAACACTGACCTGGTGGTCCCACAAGTGCTTAGCAGATGCTGAACTCTCCCATAGATTTATGAGCTGGGTGTAGCGAACCCTTATTTTCTGCAGAAGGAAATAATCTAAATGAGTTGCTAATGGTGATATTCTGTGGTAAAACTGATAATAATGCATCTTTCTAGTTCTGTTTTTATAGATTATCAATGTATCATGCTTTATTTTTACCTTTTAAGCAATTCAGTAAAAAACTTGTAATCAACTCAGTGTGGATTTGAAGTCCCCTAGGTATTAAAATTTGTGAATTTATACCACAGAGAATCTTGCCCAATGTATAACACAAACTTCTTCCCCTTTCCAGTTTGTCACAAACCTGTTGCATAGGTTTCTAGAGTGAAACAGGCAGTGATGTATACAGACTGTTTTTCTGTCTCGTTGTGCATCTGTTGTGTCTTCTTCTATGTCTGACATAGTTTGTGCGTGTACCCTGCACACAGTCTGTGCATGTCTCCGCACAGAAGGAAATGAATTTTCATAGGTGGAGCAATAAAAGCCAACCTTCGAGAAGGTTTAGTGTCTGGGTGTTTCGTGGGGAGGTGGTTTGCTGGCTAGAGTTACATGAGCATTTTCTCACACCCTGCTGGTGACAAAGCACTAAATCCCAGGTTATTTTTCTGTATGTTCCTCCCCAATATGTGGATTTATTTCACGTTCTAACAACATAGGCTTATCTGAACTTCAGAATGTTCCCAGCTTTAATGTGAGTGCTCATATTTATTTTTGCCTTTTCATTTAAACATTTCCCCTTCCTCCCTTTTCAAAAGGGTAGTATGAGGTGGGGTTGACAATTGATGTCTGTTACGACTTTAAAAGGGAGCGTTGTTCTTCTGATAGAGGGGCAAGTAATTTAGCTTGCAGTAAGAGGAAAATCCTTTTGATTTTACTCAGTGAACTGTCATGAGGACGGATAGTAGGGATGAGAAACGTGGAATCCAAACTCTGATATAATGTATTGTGGTAAATTATTCTGAATAAAATTTTTTGAAAATACAAAAGAGCTATTACAGGACTCCCAGAAAGTGCAGCAGTCGCCCTAGAAATGTGTCTGAGATGCGATGTTTCAGTACCACTGAAACATGGAGAGGTGCAATGAGTTGCCTTCTGAGGTATGGGAGGTATTATCTGATTAATGAACCAGTAGCACTGGTTCAGCTGTCTTCCTTGGACAGGGATTATTCCCATGACATGGTCTCAGATGTGTCTAATCTCCGTCTAATCTCACTGTTTGTTTTCTGCCTTTATAATGTTGTCTGTTTCTTCATAATTTCTCACTATTTCTTATCTTAACAACCCTTGCATGTTATTTTAATCATGAGGCTGTTCTCTTTCAAACCTTATTTAGCACTCAGGACTGAAAAGGTGTATATTTTGCTTAAACATTAACTTTGGCATCTTTGAGCAAAAAAAAAATTGACTAGAGATTGATTTCTTCTATTGATAGGTGAGTTCTCACCTTTCTTCATGTTCTTACTTCCTCATTTAAATAATTGTACTTTTCTAGCTTATTTTAGAAACAGTGTGACTTTTGGGGAGGGTAAGATGTGACCCACGTGACTGGAAAAGGGCAAACATCATGCCCATCTTGAAAAAGGATAGAAAGGAAGATCCTGGAAGCTACTGACCTGTCAGCCTCACCGCTGTGCCTGGAAAGGTCATGGAACAGATCCTCCTAGAAGCCATTCTATGGCACATGGAGGACAGGAAGGTGACTTGAGACAATCAGTGTGGCTTCACCCAGGGCAAGTCCTGCTTGACCAAGTGGCCTTCTATGATGGTGTGACTCCATCAGTGGGCAGGGGAAGGGCTACAGATGTCATTTATCTGGACTTCCATAAAGCCTTTGACATGATCCTCCCCAACATCCTGCTCTTTAAATTGGAGAAAGAAGGATTTGGTGGGTGGACTGTTAAATGGATAAAGAGTTGGTTGGATGGTCACCTCCAGTACGTGGTAGTGGTCAATGGCTCAAAGTCCTGAGGGACATGAATGACAAGTAGTGTGCCTTAGGGATATGTATTGGGACTAATGTTATTTAATATCTTCATGAATGCCATAGATGGGGGTACTGAGTAAGTTTGCAGATGACACCAAGCTGAGTGGTGTGGTTGACACACCTGAAGGACAGGATGCCATCCAGAGGGACCTTGACAAGCTTGAAGAGTGGGCCCATGGAAATCTCAGGAGTTTTGACAAGACCAAGTGCAAGGTGCTGCACCTGGGTTGGAACAACCCCCAGTATCAACACAGGCTGGGGATGAACAGATCAGAGCAGCCCTGCCCAGAAGGACTTGGGGGTGCTGGTGGCTGAAAGGCTGGACATGACCCAGCAGTGTGCTCTGGAACCAGATAATGTTTAAGGTCCCTTTCAATTCAAGCCATTCTATAATTCTGTGGTTCTGCAACTCACTTTATA
The DNA here is from genome assembly GCA_013397935.1 of Dasyornis broadbenti. NCBI lineage: Eukaryota > Metazoa > Chordata > Aves > Passeriformes > Dasyornithidae > Dasyornis > Dasyornis broadbenti. Next base: position 993,436 of record VZRN01002947.1, on the reverse strand, counting down.
GCTTCCATTTCTCTCTACTTTCAATTCCATTTCCCTTTCACAGTGTGACTTTATTTTTCTTGCGAGATGCATGCTTAAATGAAACAACAAAGTTATTGATGACAAGAGATGACAGGTAAGTGTTGTATAAATGCCACTGAGGTATGTTCTGGATCTTTCCAGATATGTTATTACACTCTGTGCCAGGCTGTGAAATATTCCACACACATTGAGTAAATAATAGCTGTTATGAAGAAATGCTTTCAAATTAGCAGAGCTGGATAATTTGTTTCTGAACATCTTATAATGAAAAGCTGGAAGAAGTGTAGGTAGAATAAGGAAGGACCTGGAATGAAGTTAAATAGGTTAACTAAATGGTTGCTTTTTATTCTGTAGTGGAACAAAAGAAGCCAATGCTCTGCCAGTGGTAAAGGGTCTCCATAAAGGCAAATCTGAAGTGGTGGGTGGTTGTTTACTTCAGTATGGTGCTGGGAAGTCTAATATATATACTTTAATATGTACAGAGTATTCTGTATTTAACTAAGCTTAAAATCTGAGCAATGCATATTCAAAGGTAAGATAAATGCAGTTGTTATCGTTTAATCTTTCATTGAATGGAGAAATTGATTTCGGTATAGGATTATCTGTGTAACAAGGTACAGGACATGGAAGGGTTGCTTCTTCTTTTTATTGGCATTTTCCATTGTTCTAAAATGTTTGAGCACTTTACATACTGGTAATATCTCTATTGTACTTTGAATTTCCTGTTGTGTTTCTTTGAAATTAGTGGTTAAAGGTTACCTTCAGTATACACAATTTCTAAATTAATTAGATGTTTATGTATACCTGAGATGTTCACTTTTTAAGAGGTGAATTTACATCTCTACAGAACCATAATGTTTTGGTTCTTTTATTTTGGTCTTTGGACTGAATGGACATCTCAGGCAAAAAGCTTTTATTGGAAGATTTTTGGAAGGTTTATTGGCAGTAGATCCTTGCTTGATTCCAGATGGAAATCTCTCAGTTCTCTTGGGGTTCCTATGAAATTTTTCTTTCCTACAGTAATAAAATAGGCTTTCATGTATAAATGATGCTAGAATTGTCAGGCTGAGCAAGCAACTAAAACTAATGAGTTCCAAAGAATTCCAAGTATGCATCTGGCTATTAGGGCTATACCCACAGTTTTGTGATATCTTTATTTGGGAAAATGTCTCCTGCTTTCTTTACTTTCTGTGCAGATGGCCAAACAAAAGATTGCTCTTTGAAGAGATAATGAAACATCAGTAGGCATAGTAGCTAAAAGCACAGAATTCACTTAACTCTCTTAATTTCAGAATCTTTTTCTGTCACAAGGATTTAGAAGCAGCTCTTATAATGATGTAGCTTTTGACAAGTTAGTATCCTTGTAAAAACTAGATGAAAACCTTTTAAGAAGTTGTAAGAACAATATTTGTGCTATGTGCCTACACTCATGTCTCCTTTATTATAGATGCTAATTTTTACAGAGTTGCCTGTCCTTGCAAACCTTCCTGTATGAAATTTTATTGGGGGAGACAGAAGATTCTCAAATACTAAGAGATTCTGTAGTCCATAACACATGTATACTTTGCAAATGAAATGCATTTTTCCTTTTTCAGCAAATGGAGAAATGCGAATCCTTTTTTCAAGAGAAAACCCAAATCCCTCAGCTCCCCCTTCCCTCCTTTTCCCTCTGCCTCAGGTATTTTGGGATATTAACTTTAAAAATTTAATTGACACCTCTTTCCATCTTTGAAACCTTTCTAACATGTAGACAGGAATAATAAAATTGCTTAATTACTGCAACCCTGATAATATCCCACTTTTTAAAAAGTGTTAAGTTCTGTTGGAATCTTGTAAGCATTTGAACTTGTGGAAGACCAGGTTCAGCTATCTTAGTGATGAAAGACCGGAAGAAAGCATACATAGATTCCATTTAGGTGCACTAAGACCCTATTAAGGATATTGTGTAGTGGTTCTCTTTTTTTTGAAGCTTTGCTGCCTATCTGTATGTACTGTGTTTCATTGGTTATGCTGAATATAGTCTGTTAGTTTATATTTTGGCTCAGCATCACCCCTCAAATACATATTGTACATCTTCATTGTATGTAAATTTGCTGTTAAAAAACGCCAGACAACTTTTTAAATGTCTTACATCTACCAGGGCTTGACTTCAGACCTTTGAATTTCGGAGTGGTTTGGTTTTTCGGTTGGTTAATTTGTTTGTTGTTGTTGGTTTTGGTTTTGGTGGTTTTTTGTGGGGCTTTTTTTTTTTGTTGTTGTTGTTTTTTTGTTTGGTTGGTTTTTGTAGATTTTTTGTTTGGGGTTTTTTTTT
>VZRN01002947.1:918796-987133 GCA_013397935.1 Dasyornis broadbenti | reverse complement strand
TTTTTTTTTTTTTTTTTTTGGAGCATTTTGTGTTGTTAGACCACCTAAATTGTAACTTTGTCAGTGAAGTTGATAATATCTTTTGCTGCTTTGGCTTGAACGAAGAGTTATGCTTTCTGCTTATTGATGCTTATTTCTGCTTATTGATGACCTCTTTGTTTTGTGTGATTGTGATAGAAGGTGGCAACTGGCACCTTGCTTTTTCATACTGTTTAAGGATGCCTTGTAATCAATATCATTTGCAGTTCTTCAAGGTAACTAATTCACACATGCAGTAATTCACAAGAAACTGAGAGGAAGTTACACGGAACTTCTCTTTTGGCGGTGCTTATTAAGTATGTTTCATCATCCCAGAAATTCTGTTCAGTCTAAGTCTAATTTTGGAAAAGAAGGCAAACTGTCTGTTCTGTCTGGAACTTGGTCGATACAAAGCAAGCAATTTAACTTGCCTAAAGGCTTGTAATTTGTGTTTGAAAAAATTAATAACCATAAGGGAAGATTCAATAGGAGTTGCAATCTTAGGTTTTCCATTTGATTTCAACTGTCACTGAAGACTGACTGGTTTCATTTATTGCTTCGCTTAACCTTTCTTCATGAATATGCTCTAACTATGTTTCTGGTTTCCTTCTCCTTTGGGAATGCTCGATGGCTGTCATTTTGGATTTTTCGTTGAGTGAAAATGACAACTTGAGTAGAAGTGACAGTTTTCAAATCCACTTTTAAATAGATATGAATTTTCCCAATTCCTTGTAGATTGTATCAGTCCCCTTGCAGTGCTTTTAATGGGTCTGTGGGATGTCTTCAGCAGCTGCCAAGGAGTCCATCTTAGAACTCTTGTCAAGATTACCATTTGTCCTTTCCCCATTGTACTATATGGCTTGCTGCTAAACTGCTGAGCTATCCCAGCATGGAGACGTGTGAACTTACAAATCTGTGGCATACCTTTGTTCTGTGCATAAGCCTGGCAGTTACCTCATGCTTATGTGTCACAAGCACAGGCATGAACCTGATGTGTAATATGGAATGCTCAAGTAAAAGAGGAATGCTTGGTGGAGCAATGTAATTAAGCATGGCGCAACCAGGACATGTCTGTCTGTCAAACATGAGCTGTATATTCTGCAACCAAAATGTACAAAGAAGTGGTCATCCTTTGGATGGACAGATATTTAGCATTTTGATCTGTCAAATGCTAAATGACAGGATTATCAGGTGCTAAATAGAAAGCTCTTACATTTTTTTTTTCAGTTTTAAATTTGAGTTTAGAAGATTTAGATCTGTATTTCTTCTAATGCTGTTCAAACTAATTTTATATATCAACACAGGGACAATAGTTTCTGATTTTGAAATGTCAAGTTCCATTCAAGTACTAGTTTCATTACTACTTTTTAATGCATTTATGCACTTCAATAGTGTTCGTGAGTTTGAAGTATGCAGAAGCAGCTGAGATATAAGTTGTATAAATGACATTAGTAGTAAGTTAGACTAAAGGATATTAAAACAAGCCAAACAATTGCTTGTTCTCTTTATTTATTTATCTATTTTATATCTTGTATGCATGAAGTGGGTTTCCTTTGATTTAGACAGATGTAGCAATGACATTTCCTGATTTCATGTCCTGGGGCAAAAAAATAGCTTCAAAAGGAGGTTACCTTGAGTTGCTGTTAACTGCTTACAGAAATATACGTTGTAAATGATGTACGTTTGAGCTGCCCCCAGTAGGTAGTGGATCTTTTGAAATGGTTTCCGAATCTATTTTCTGAGTTTCAGTATGAGTTGAACTTCTTTCTAAGCAAAATGTTCTCATTCCCCTGTCACCAGAAATATGTTGATCCATTGTTTTTGGTGTTCTACTATGAGTAAGTCTTAACTGAAATTTTACCTGTCATTGGTACCAGTTTATTTATGTGTATTGATATTTTCTGCTTTGAATCTCAAGATTTTGTCTCCTTATGCAACAGAGAAGGCTGAAAACAATCTGTTTTATCTATAAGTGGATATAAGAGTGCTTGTTTACAATGGACAGTTATGCTTGTCTTTTTATATATTCACTGACCAAAAGGGGAGAAAACCTGTGTAAAATAATGAAACACTTGAAATTCAGCAAGGTTTATTTTGAAATATTACCTCAAAATTTCTCATAACTGTTCAGAGAGAAGTTACAGTCTTATGTTTTTATGCCAGCATTTTGAAAGGTAGAATTAAACTATTGAGGCTGGTAGCTAGTGTCTTATTGATAGTTACATGTACCAGTAATCTGTGAAACTGCTGTAACTTTTTCTGAACAAGTGCACAGATTGCTCAAAGATATTATTTTAAGGGTTAATGCCACTGTCGCATACACAATAGCAATGCTAACTATTTGAGGGGTTTTTTCTTTATGTTCAGGCATGCTTATAGATTCAAGGATTTAATTCTGTTTTAATTTCAAGTTTACTCTCTGAGGTTCAGCCTATTGGTGGCCCATATGGAACAGGAACCATTCTTAACTATGAGCAAGACCATTTTGTGCATAATTCTCCTTTTTGGCCTGCTCAGTTTATTGTCTCACTAGAATGGGATTATGCCCCCAGGATGTTGATTAATATTGATGAGTTGTAGTCTGAGCACTTAGTTCTATTATGCATGAACTGTTGTATTTGAATAATCAGGAAGTTTTATTGACACAGGTATGATGTGTTAGGCACTTTAATTATCATACTGTTGTTGAAGTGGTTATCTTGTTACCTTGACTTAGACTGGAAGAACTGGCAAGGCTTGGCAGCTCCTTTGCCTCCTATCAAATTTGGATTTCTTGGCCAGTGTCACCGAAGCAATTTTTAATGTGCTCTTATTAGACTAGAATTGTTTATATCATTTTTCTTTTCTACTAAATCTCAGCTCAGAATTTGTCAGCAGGACTAAGTATGTTCTAACGATGCTCAGGAATGTTTCAAAGAATGTTGTTAGTCACTTTGGCTCTGTGCATTGAGGCTTGCCTACAGGAGGTGTGGTGACTAAGGGAGATGCTACAGCCTTTCTAGGTCACTGTCAAATCAGGCTGCTGCTGTCATTCTGCAGAAGTTTTGCAGCTCTCCCCCTGAAGATCTCCATCTGCTGAAGTCCTTGCTGCCCTTGCTAACCACAAATGAGCACAAAGTTTTTGATTCAATGGTACAGCTTTTCAGATGCATGTTGCCTTCTTTCCCACTGCTGAGCTAGTTTGTCTCTTGCATAATTACCTTTTATTTGAGGAAGAAAGCTCCAGCTGGCTACTGCTGCTGAATGGGAGGTATTACTGTGTGCAAGCAATGATTAGGTGTTCTGACTTTCCTTCCTTGTGCTTCTCTGCTCCCACCACTTTGCCTGTCCTTTGCGGGTACCTGGTGCAGTAGTCTTATGATCTGCCATCCATTACTTAAAACCTTCTGCAAACGAGTAAAAATCAGTTTTGTTTGCTTGATTCCTTTGTTTTCCCTTTCCCTGTTCTAGTGAGACTTGGAGTAACTGTGTGATAGCAAAAGCCTTGAGTAAGCATGGGCTTTGGTTCCTGCTTGCTGCTTCATGCGTTTACTCAAGCTGTTGCTGTGGTGTTCCTTGTGCAAATAGCTCCTGGTGGTTTTACGTTGATCTTTTGTTTCTTGCATTGGTTAAACCTGCCCAAGTTCCCTGTAAACTGGAGGCTCCCTGTGTTTGTGGCACCGAGAATGGTGAGGGCTCCCTGGGGTCTGGGGCATGGGACACCTCCCTGGGGATGAGGTCAAGCCCAGGCTGGGGTATCAGCCCACCAGCAGGTGGGCTGGTGAGGCTGTCAGGGTCCTGACAAAACCTATACAAGATTTTAGCTGTAAAACTGAAATGCCTAATGGAAGAGTTTAAAATGCTTGTTTGAGCTGGTTGTCAGGTGTGCTGAACATAGGGCTGAGGATATTTTCTAGCACAGAAAGATCATGTAGATACTGGGAACCTTTTTTGATACCATAAAATGTAACTTTTAAAAAATTTGACTAGCTATTTCTTGAACATGCTCATTGTAAACTTCTTTTCTGTAGCAATGATACAGTGTACAATTTTAATACTTCTAGTTCTGTATCACTGCTGATACTTCTAACATACAATTTTCCTTTTTGGTCAGATTGAGTGTTGGGGAAATAACAGCTTGTCATCGCTTGTTTGCAGATGTCTTCTTGCTGAATTGTAGCTTACATTTGGAACTTGGCTGAAAAAGCAGATTACTTCCACTATTCCCTTCTCCATCTATGTCTTTTCTTTCTCCTTTACACTAAATAGAAATTAGTATATGAAGAATTTTGTTCATCTAATTCATGGGCCAAAGATCATACGGCTTACAACAGCAACAAAAAGTCTGAGATGTTTTCCACGCTGTTTTTACTTTGTCATAATGAGACCTGTTTTTTTCTGTTGGTTGTACATAAAGGAAGGAGGTGAGTAGTGCTATATATTAACCTTATTATAAGCACTATGTAAAGCAGATGGTTTTGTGAAAATATTTGCTCTGATATATACAATAACCAGCGACTTGCTCCATTTGGGAGAGGTTTGCTTGCTGATTTATGTTATTTAAGGTAGAAGGTAGTCACAGAGTGAGGTCATTCTAATACTGTTTCTCATAGCTCTGAAACTAGATTGATCTCAAGCTTACTGAGCAGAATGCAGTGGGACTGACAGAATCACTTTTCTGAGCCCAAGTGGACTCTAGCTGTTACATTCTGTACTTTTGTATCTTTGTCAAATAGCTGACAATGCCCTTAATAGGCCTGAATTAAACAGTTGTGTGTTGATTGCTTTGAGGCAAACATAGAAAATCAAGGATGGTAGGGAGGTGGTGATTATAGCTTTTTAATTATTACTTTTCATATCAAAATAAGCATACAGTTAACTAAGGAACTCAAGTTACATCTGTTTCTCAGAGTTAATAGCTTCAGTTTGAGTTACATCTGTAGCTCAGATGACTAAGGCATGCATTTATCAGTCAGTAGGATTTTTCCAGACTGTTAACATTTCAGCTGCATGGATGCATGCCTCTTCTTGCATTTGGTATGAAAGCTGTGAGAAAGGTCAGTCTTCTGCAGTATTGAATAGCATGTAGGTTATTGAATAAAGACCAGAGATCCCCTTAAATGCAAGTGAAATGTAACATATTTGAACATAAATAAAATAATTTGAAGTGAGGAGTTTGACAGTGAATTTGGAGTTGGCTTCCATGGATGCACTAAGGTATGGGTACTTAGTTTCCATTAATGTTTGAAGTGCCAGATTTTCTTCACTGGAATGCAAATTAGGTTCACCTTAGGGTGGTGTTATAGAAGCAACTGGACAGGAAGAATGTTAGAAAACAATGAGCCCAGTGCAAACTTTAAAGCCAGAAACCTGAATATTTAGAAGTTACACATTTTTACAGTTCAGAACCAGGAAATTAAATCTTTATTGGCAAGACAGTTAATTTTCCTAAATAAGTTACTCAAGTGTCACCAACATCCACTGCCATTTCAGTTTTCACAAAATAGTATTTAGAAAAGAGTAATGCAGGAATATGGCTGTCATGCTTTATCTCTTGCATACAAAGTAAAGCCTGATTATTTTTTATTATGAGCAGGACGTACTGAAGGAATTAATTCCTAAACAAAACATCTGTCTCTCCAGCAGTTTTTTTGCTGGGATTGGAATGAGTCGTGGGTTTGGGAACTGTGCTGGTCTCAGCACAATGAGATCACCAGAAGACTTAAGGGTTTTCACTGTGCTTTCCAGAAAGAAAAAAAAATATATTGTGAAGTTAGTAAAAATTACCCTCCTTTTACGCTTGCACATGGCCACATACTTTTAAGCCTTTATGATACTAGGAACTCTCTTCCAGGAGAGGAGTTTCCTTTTATTCCCCACTAAAAAGGTTGAAGGTGCTTGGACAAAACTTTGTATACTAGTGAAAGTTAATAATCTGAATGTGATGAGAGGGAATAAAGAATGTCAGGAGTGGTGAGGAGCAGTATGTTGTTGCCAATTCAGTTTTGGCCTAAATTTATACATAGGTGAATCCCATCATTGAGGAAAAAACTTTGACTTGACTGACTAAAAGTAGTCAAGACTAAAAGCATATTTTAGGTATTAGAAGTTGTAAATGTATATTGGGAATTTAAGCCACATGTGTAAGATCTCAAGTTTCTTTGACTGTCTTGTTAGCCATTATGAAATGAATATGTTTGAAGTAAATTGTTATAGTGATTTAGACTAATGAATGGACAAGTATCAGGTTATAAAGTCATGTTTATTTATCTACTGACTGTGTGAAATGAAAAGTAAAAGGTAAAATGAAGCTTGATTTGAATCATTCATATTATTAGATTAATCATTCTCTTTTAATGTAGCTGATTTCTAGATGGGTGGTTTTGAGGAGTCACAAGTCTAGAGATAATGCTGCTGATACCTTTTATGAATGTTATGGTTTTTGTTTCTCTGTCTGCAGAATATATGAAAGGAAAACCCTGTAGCAAAAAGATCACTTGGGTTAATAGAAGATGTACTTTTAAAATTTTCTGGGTGCTGTATGTAAGCAGATAATTACTGAATTACAGAATTGCTTTTAACTACTTATGTTGATTGTTGGACTACAAAGACGAAGTACTTTAATAGTTTTTAATAAAGTATGGTGTTAGGATTAGTAGAGGTAATAGATCCTGTTGAGTAAAGAAAGAGAAGGATAAAAGCTGTGGAGAAGATTGTAAATTCATTGTAACAGGGCATATCATTGTCTCTGAGATGAGTTTAGGATTCAAAAATAACAAAGAGTTTAGGAATATAATTTTAGGGCTTGTTTCTAAAGGAATGTGCAGAGATGAGGGTAAGGTTTCAAGAATGAATTAACTCAGTGAACTGTAGATTACTGCCAAAATTAGTGCATATTACTCCCACAGTCTCACTGTGTTGATACGAATGTGCAGCTGCAAATTTTAGTATAGGATGAGTGTTCTAACGAATCAGCAAAATACTGGGAAATGAAGGATGTTGACCCCTTCATTTGGTAACATCACACAGTTTAACTGGCATAAGCTGCTACTGAAAAGCTTCTTTTGGTTGAGGACAGGACTAGATTTATTTTTCTGTGAAACAGTTTTCCTACTAGTAAATTGAAATTTCTGTCCTTGAGCAATTGTATGAGTTGCTACTGTTGCATAGTGGTGGTTTGGTTTTGTATAGCTGGAGGATTTTCATAAGGTTGTTTATGCTGGAAAAAGAATGATACATTGGAGATAAATACATCTGTATCTACATGGATTTGTTTTCTAAGCTGCACATTGAATTGGTGTCTTCTGGAATTTGTCTAAAGGAAGACATACATTTTATGCTTTGTTGTGTTTTCTGTTTGTTGTTTTGGCTTTTTTTTTAACAGCCCTCTTACTTTGACGTGTGAAATGGGTAGATGCCTAATGGCTGTAAATCTAAGTTCTGTGTGCAATAAGCATGGAATCACTCCTAAATATATGAAATGAATGATAGAGGCATTTGTGTTGTACTGTCCTGTTGTGTCTCTGCTCTCTGGACAGGATGTTTCTTACACAAATGGTCCAGCTTCCCATGCCCCAATATCGTATTGTCTCAGTTTCAGGCAGGCAAAACGTATATGATTTTCTTAATGTTTTCACGTCAAATAAAGGTATTCCACTATCTCTCTTTTTTGGCAAAATGTAAAAACACATAATAGAACAAGAGAGGGATGTTTTTTATTTGCTTGGGGTATCTAGGTTACCCTAACTCTTTCATCCTTCACTGTGCTGTTATACTGTTGTTTTTAGAATTTAATGTAGAACTACAAAATGGGTTTTACATATAGGTATCCCATACATTTATTAATACCACACTTATCTGTAAGAGATATTAATCTAAAACTTAATGGTTTGTCCATATCCATAAACCTGATGAAATCTTTGTCGTGGTTTGACCCTGGCCAAATGCCAGGCACCCACAACATTTGCTCACTTGCTCTCTCCTGCCACAGTTGGGCAGAGGAGAGCAAAATAATTAACACACTCGGGCTCAGGAGTGAGATAGGAACCAGCAGAAGACACACTCAGGGCAAAACAGGCTGAACTTAAACGTTACAAAGTGATTTTATTGCTAACAGAATCAGAGGAGTAAATGAGAAGTAAACCAAAACTTTCAAAGACACCATTTCTCTACTCACCCCGCGCCCTCCTTCTCACCTGCTGCACGGGGGACAAGGCATAGGGAGGGTGGGGTAGGTCAGTTCATCACCGAGATCTTCCACTGCTCAGGGAAAGGAGTCTTTTCCTCTGCATAGCCGTGGGTCCCAATCCCACAACCAGCAGCCCCCCCGAACCTGCCACAATATGAGCTTTCTCCATGGGCAGACAGTCCTCCCAAAACTGCTGCGGCGTGGGGTCCCTCATCCATGGGGTACAGTTCCATCTTGGGAGCAAGGCCTCTCTTTCCACTGGGACTCCTGCTGGATCACAGCCTCCTTCAGGCATCCGCCTGCTCCGGTATGGGGCACCTCCCCATGGGCTGTGAGTGGATCTCAGCATCCCCCATGGACCCCGTGGGCTGCAGGGGGCACCACCTGTTCCACCATGGGCCTCACCATGGCCTGCAGAGTAATCTTGGCTCTGGCGCCTGGAGCTTCCCCTCCCCCTCCTTCACTGCTGACCTTGGTCTCTCCATGTTGTTTTCTCTCACATATTCGCACTTCCTCCTCCGGCTAAAAAGAAGGGTGGGCACCCATTGTTTTGATTTCTTCTTAAATATGTTTTCACAGAGGCATAACCAACATCTCTAATTGGCCCAGCCTTGGCCAGCAGCATGTCCATCATCTTCAGAGCCATCAGGGATTGGCTCTGCTGGACATGGTGATAGTCTCGAGAAGCTTCACACAAGAGCCATCTTTGTGGGCCCCCTCACTAGCAAAAACTGGGCCAAGCAAAACCAAAAGACTTTCCTATCCTCAAAAAGTTACTACTTGCTCCCTGAAAGGAGTGCAGAGGGGAAAGTGGCATTTTATTTATTTTTAATTTTTATTTTGAAAGAAGACTATCTTGTCAAGTGATAGCCTGCTGGGAACAAGATTTCTTCTTACTATCTCCTGTTTGATGGAAACTTTGTAGCTATTTAAACAGAATAATTCATGATAATTGCATTATCACAGCAAATTACTGTGAAAGTAAGTAAGGGGGACTTAGTTGAGAGGAGAAAAGCAATTAGTTTCCTTTCTAGGTTTTCTCAGCTTTCTGTGAGACTGAACAACTGGTCATTAAAAAACAACCAACAAAACATAAACAAAAAACCCACAAGAAAAACCACCCCCCCCCCAAAACCAAACCAAACAAAAAAAACCACAACCACCCCCACAAAATAAGAAAACCACCAAAAAATACCCCAAAAAACCTCAAAACACCAGCAAAAAAAAAAAACGAAAACGCCCCCACAAAACCCCATAAATTTCAAACATACAAAGTCTGTTTGCAGTTGGGGGTTTTTTCCTGGGTTCTGTCAGGAGAGCAGAGCTAACTAATCAAACATAGTGGGGGTTAAAAGCCATGGATGACATTTTTAATAATTTCTGTGATGATAAAGTCCCTTGAATAAACCCCGGAGTAGAATATTTTATTTTTGTTTGTAGTTTCTCAAGTTTGCAGAACTCTGCAATTTTGAAAGCTCTGTTGAGCTCACCCAATTTGAAATGAGCAATGCTTGTAACTGCTGGAGGATTCCTGGGAAGAAGTATGCAGCATGTCAGAAATGTGTTCAGCTTGTGTTATTTGCCGAGAAGAAAACTGTAGTTAACTGCTGCAAAGTATCGAGACACTGCCAGCAGATGGTTTACTACTTTTAAATGATGCTTGTTTTCCCTCAAGAAAAATGTTCATGTAATAGTTCATAGAGGTGTGTCTGCTCTTACAGAGATTTTAATATCCCCAGAACCACATATTTTTCATTCTTAAAAGCATTATGCATTTTGCTGGTAAGTTATTCTTCTTAGGCATTTGGAGTGATTTAAAAAAACCTATTTACTCTTACTGGGAAATGTTGATTCACCTTGGATGGATGAAATTAAATGCTTTAATACCATGATATTATGTTTCATTGTCTTTTCCCAATGTATTACTATGCTTTAGTAATTTTTTCCCAGCCTTAAAGTAATATAAAGGAACCTTTTTTATTTATTATTTAGGTGTTCAGTTTGCAGTTCAGAAAATTGAAAATATTTAGCCTTAGAGACCTGACTTTGTTCCCTCCTCTTTTGGGATATTTATTTTAATGTATGACTATAATGTGCAGAAATTTTCAATTTGTACCATTATCAGTTATGTGAGGAGGATTGGAAGTGGAATTGGAAGGATTTGTAAAACCTGATTTCTGAGTGTACTGAAGTATACTACGTGGGGGAAACAAATGGCAATTATGTGCCAGCTATTAAACACCTTTAGCTAATACTGTAGGAATAACTTGTCTCTCTGGCAGCCTGTACACTGAATTATGAATCCATTTAATGTGTTTTTTTCAATGTATTTAGTACTTGAATCAAGATCAGGTTCCTATGAGATGTCTTGACAGAGTAGCTGACATGAGTTAGTGTTGTAGTTATGTGAGCTATACTGCGGTAATAGCGTTGCATCATATGTTTTGTATATTTCCTATAGGCAACAGATTCTGATAGCTGTGTAACAGAGCCTGACTTTTAACCTGCCTTTTTGCTACCCCTCTGTTTAACCAAACAAAGAAAGGAGTCAGGATACCAAGAAATTTTATACTATATTGAGCCCCATTTGTTCTTATCAAGGAGAAGTTCCATATGAACTCCTGTTTTACCACTTTTTAGTCAATTTGGTTCTTTGCAGCAAGTTTTGATTTTGAAAAATTTTGAATAGGTCAGCTGATTTCAATATTTGATGAAAGTACATGACGTTTTGGGTTCTGTCTTTAAAGTGCAATTTCATGATCCTTCTGGTCTGGGGGCCTATAGCAGCCCTAATCTTATCACCTGCACTTCATTCCCATGTGCTGGTGCTGACCCACAGCTGTTGAGTGCACTGTATCAGGGAGCCTGATCTGAGTTAAAACAAAACTAATCACATTTTTTTCTTAAGATAGCTTAAAACTGGATTAATTCTCTTGTCTAGTTCACTGCGCTACCACAGAAGCATTTATGCTATCATAAGGAAGAGAAGCACAGAAAGAAATCAGTAATTTCTGCCAGTACAAATGCTCAAGGTGTCCATAAGTTAAATATGAAACAACACAAACTACTGGAAGAAAATGCATGTTCTAAACTACGGTCCTTCAAACTGGTTCCTGTTTCCTTGAGGAAAATGGCTGCTCCTTCTCACCAATATTCTTTAATTTCATTTTTTGGTGATTTTTCTTTGCCAAAATATGGACAAACAATGGAACAAGCAGCAATAGCTCAAATGCAACTTCAAACCAGTTGATCTGTGTTTGTGATAAAGCGTTAGGCCATATTAATAAGTTGCAACTGCTTTAATGGTGCTTCTTACATTGTCTCATGTGATATTAGTCATGAGTTAACTAAGGAAATTAAGTTCACATGAAAGTATCATAAGATGTAGGAACACAAAAGTTATTTAGAAGTGTATTCCAAGAGGTTGGTATCTTTCTAGTTGTAACTGGAGGAGTGAAAGGAGGCTGTGTTAGGTCTCAAATAATTTAACTGTCTAAAGTGATGGCACACAGGATGTACCTCCTGACTTTTGGTGGGTATCAATCTAGAGAACTGCAAGTGTTAAAAGACAGAATTGGAATGTAAAATTATTTTACAGTAGGAGAAATAGCCTTAAAGCAGTAAGTACAAAAATCCCCTGTTAAGTTGGAATAATCAGTTATTCAGATGTCAAATGTCTTTTTTTTTTTCCCCACAAAAAGATTGAACAACATGGTAGATGTTGAACTGAAGTTCATGTCTTTTGCTGACTATATATGGCAGTAGCTGTATAAAGAATATTCACTCTGAGAGCTATAGAATATCTTGCGTTGGAAGAGGCCCATAAGAGTCACCAAGTTCAGCTCCTTACTCCTCCAGGCCTACCTAAAACTAAACCATATGATTAACAGCATTGTCCAGAGGCTCCTGGAACTCTGACAGGCTTGGTGTAGTGATCACTTACTTGGGGAGCCTATTCCAGAGACCAACCAAGTGGTTCTTTCAGTGGACTCTGGTGCCACATATGAAGCTGTGAGTCCAGACTTAAGGTTTGCATTTCAAAAAAGATGTGGGCTAATGGGAGAAAGTCTAGAGAGGCGAGGTGTTTGGAGGAAGAAATATGTGAGGAATAGCAGAAGACTCTGTAACAGTCCCTCCTGCAAATGAAAGTCTGAGGGTGGGTATAATAATTGGTCTTAAGATCTGAACACTTCTGAAAGGTCATAAGAATTAAGCTAACCTCTTAAGACTATGATTTGCAATGTTGTTACGCAAAAGTAGTGTTTTTACTCCTAGGAATGTTCCAGTGTCCTGAGGGCAAATTTCGGCAAATGCAAATCTGATCTCTCTGTGGCTTTGTTATAACGTCTGGCAATTCCTAAATTTCCTGGTGAATCTCTGTGAGATTCAAAATGTTCCTGTTGCAAAAGTATCACTGCAGAACAATCTTCCCACAAACTTGACTGGCTTTTGGTAAACAGTTTAGTTGATTGGGTGGTGCTGCGTCATGTGCTGTTGTCTATCTTTATTTTCAAATTCTTACATTCTCAAAATAGTAATGACTTTCAGATTGTGGGAGTCTTACACTGAGAACTTGAGTGGGTCTCCAGCTGTTGCTCTTCACTCAGAAAAACCTGGACAGGGCTGTACAAGCCCTACTAAGATGCCTTTCCCTCCCTGGTACAACTCCCATAAACACCTCCTGCTTTTCATACTGATTCCAGGGGAAGGCACATTTAGGGAGCACTGTTGCTTTTGGTCATTAAGAAAATGCTGAAAGAATCAGTGTCTGCTGATTCTTGCATTATTTTATTAATTTCTTATGAGTATAATCTTGATCCAGAATGCTATGAAAACATGAGCAGAAATTAATTTTAATTTGCTGCCATTCTTGAATATATAATTGTTTTCTTGCACACCTGTTTAAATTAATCTACTAACAGTCTGCATCCATTCACATACAGAATCACAGTACAGAAATGCTATGTCTCATATTTGAGTTGGATTTTAATATTCTAGGATCACTTCAGTATTACATCCTTTCTGTGAGCTGAGACCACGACACTGTTTACTAGAACATTAGCTTCTAGATATGGAATTGCTGTTTTCTTTTCAGAACAAGAAAAAGCTGTATGACCTGGAATATATAGTAACCCATCCATCAATATGTCTCCGGTGCCTTTTTGTGCCACCTCCTACTTCATTTTCTGTACTGTTGAGGGGCAAGGTCTCAAAAGAACCATGTGATATTGCATCTTCTGCTTTTGCTGCAGCTGGCTGAGGAAGTACAGGTATTACTTACCATGACACTCTATTTGTATTTCACTCAGCGAGGCAGAGTGTGGAAATGAAAGCAGCTGCTCTGTCTTCCACATGAAAGTGGGACTGGTTCTAATTTATCCATTTGTGGAACTTCTGTGATGTCCCTGATAATCTGTCTTTGTAAGTAGATGTTTGGGGTTTTTGTGGGGTGAATGATGAAGGTGTACAAAACTTATAGGTAAATTTTTTTTTAAAGGAACGTGTTATAGATGAAATAAAATCAAAGGTACCTTCCTTTTTTTGCATCCTTTTTTTTTATCGCCTCTTTATAAATAGATATTCCATTCAGAGCTCTTTATCTCTTTAAGTCTGTAGGTCCATACAACTTGCACAGAATTC
This sequence comes from Dasyornis broadbenti, assembly GCA_013397935.1. Taxonomy (NCBI): domain Eukaryota; kingdom Metazoa; phylum Chordata; class Aves; order Passeriformes; family Dasyornithidae; genus Dasyornis; species Dasyornis broadbenti. The sequence goes on along the minus strand of VZRN01002947.1, from coordinate 973,308 downwards.
AAATGATCGTCCCTTGTAATGAAAGGTTATAGGAGCTGCTCAGGGCCTCAGGCTGCTTGCCTCAGGTGAAGGAATGGATCGGGCATTGAGATACTTACTGCTTCTGTCTGACTATAAGATGCTATTACTGTACACCTCTCCTATTTTTTTTTTCCTTGACAAAAAACACAACATGTTCTCAGGCCACACAATATGGTGTGTTTCTTTTGCTTATTCTAGGAGTTTTTGGGAGATTCAGTGATTCAAACAAGGCTGCTTCAAGGGCTCGGTAAGCAATGCTGCTAAATTCCCATAACCAAGCAATGGCTTGATTAAAAACAAAATTAAGAAGGCTTGTATTTCTAATGTACAGTAAATTTTGCCTAGTGTTGGTCTCAGATGAGGTGGGCTGCAATATAAAACCTCTGTAGGCTTCACTTAAAAGACAGAAAAAAATCACTTCATAGCACAAAAGAATCGAGTTTTGCATTTAGGAGCTGCTGCTCTCTGAAGTCTTCTTATGTCCAGTTCAGCTTGATTGGGCAGTTTATTTTGTAAGTACACATATAAGTAAAAACACATTTCTTGTTTCTATTTTGAATTGCTACAAATACAGTTACAATTTCATAATTTTCATTTTTTGGAATTAATACATTATTCAAATAAACCAGTCATAGCTGAGAGGTTATTTGGAAAAATAAATTGGAAATGTGACAGCCTACAAATAACTCTGGAAGATGTTTGAGTTTTTTCCAGTAAAATACTTCTAAAAGTCATAAACCCGTGTTTATAGCAAGTAATAGAATTTTTCTGGCTGGTGTAGTGGCTGCTGCTGTTGTCCTAATTTAAATAAATATCTGTCAAGCAAAGTTAGATTTGAAAATAGAAAGATGGCAGAAGATGTTCTGATTTTATTTTTTTTTCATGTTCAAGCATTTTAAAGATTTTACCTTGACTGTTTTAGAGTAAAGTTGATCTACTGATTTGAGCCTTGTTTGCAGAGCTAATTAAACTTGGTGTTATTTCTCTAGGATAGAGTTACACTTAATAAATGTATTGTAAACAAACTTTTAGAAATTGTGTGTTCTAATATTTGTTCTTTAAACAATCATAAATTAGTTGCCTTGGTTTTTAAATGATACTTTGCCTTTTCCAGAGTTGTATGAGCTATTTGTTTGAGATGAGAGCAAGTACAGGATTTTGATGACCTGTAATACTCAAAGTAGTTTAAACAGTTCCACCAAGTAAATACCAGACAATTATCACAATAGCAAAAGCTATTCTTTTGGCAACAGTGTCTTGCAGTGATTTCCTAAAGTAGATGTCCTCTTTCAGGATAGTGGCTTTATTAAAAGCAGATTTGAGTGCTTGCTAGAGTTACTATTCCAAGAATAGTTGCTTGCTTAGATGATGTCACACTGCAGGCAGCATTTCAGTGGTTAGCTTGTCCTGTGAGCCCATCCCTGTTTGTGATTAAACTAAAGAACCTTGAAAACAGCAAGGTTTAGCATACTGAATATTTTTTCTTTTTTTGGAAACTGTTATGTCCTCTTCCATCTCTTGCTTCTTATTTAATCTCATTTCTAATTTACTCCTGTTTGAATTCTGTATGCTGAGGATTAGTTTTCCCAGTTCTTTCTGCAATACCTATACCCTCAACAAAGATACTGTAAATCTCCTTTTTTCCACTTCTTTGCATAGAGTTGTATAAAACATGTGGGTGTAAAGATAGATTAGCCATTTGCTGGCTATGTGCCTGAAAACAGTCTGAGATTCTGGCTGACCAGAAAACAGTCCAGTTTGGTTTTTTTTTTTTGTTATTGAATATGTGGGATCCATTAAAGATTCAGCTTAATTATCTTGGTTTTATTTAATCATCTTTTAAAGAAAATTGCCTTTGGTTCCTGTCCCCTCACACACTTCTAGAAGAATAGACTGCTGTTCATAAGAGGGAGGTTTTAGTGATAGAAATACAACAGAGAAGAACTGTAGTAGAGAAAGACATGAGAAGATGCAAATGAGCAGCGCATTGCAGACACTTTTTCAAATCCACATAGGAATCTTCCCTTTCTATGTTTCTGTTGTGTGCTGGGGGCACAGTGTAAATGCTGACATCCTGTTCCATAATACTGTTGTAGATGGAGTGAAAAATTGCAGAAGTAAAATGGGATCATTGTTCAGCCAAAAACATCATTATGATAATTTGAGTGGAATTAAATATGTGGAACAAAGCATGTGAGGTAGGAAATGAGGTCTCTGTTTCTGGACTCTTAGGTTTGCTAAAACCTTTAAATCCCCGTTGCCTCAGAGGGGGACCATGTTGCAAGTAGTGGTGCATTGTCTCAGAGTGCTCAGAGATCCTCCAGTAAAGTTCCTTTAAGGCATTTTATTTTGTATTTGAGTACAAGTGGGGGAGGAAAAGGTTCATGTTCCAGTGCATGAGTTTATATGGGCCTTGAGTGGAAACTGCTGATGATTTGAATTTGTCCTGGAACGTGCACCAAGAGAAAACATTATTATGCAAAGAAATATGCATATACGACATGAAGTTGTGCATAAATAGGCAGTGGTTTGGGGTTTTTTTATGAGATGAGGTGGTTTGTTGGAGAGTCGGGAAAAGTGAGGCTTATTCATGTTCTTGAGGAAGTGTTCCTGTATNTCTGTCTCTGTGCCTTTTGCCAGTGTTTCTGTTTGGGTTGTTTTTTTTTTTTTTTTTTTTTTAAGTAATACTGATGACGGTTGTATTATCTCCACTTGTGAAAACAAGGAACTTTGGAAGGCTTTACTTATTTAAGCAAAGGTCTTTTGCATACATGTACTAGTACACAGGGAGAAGGTTGTTTATTTTAACTCAGCTGCTGATTTTTTTGACCTATGAAAAACAACTTCATATAAACTATATTGACACCTCAATCTCAGAAGTCTGTTTGTACACAGGCACAGTTAGTTGTTTTCTTCTTTAAATAAACAGGCTTCTGTGGTTTGTGTTAGTGTCAGTTTTCACATTAGATTTGGCAGTCATGTCAAGTACACACTGTGTTAGATTAATTGTTTGAATATGGCATCTGGAGCTGTTGTCAGCCTGAGTACTGGGAACAGAAGGATCACAGTCTCCAAAGCCAGGAGTGCACACTTTAGTTGGAGGTTCCAGTCACAGCATTTGGTACCTATGGTATCACAGCATTTGTGTCTGTCTGTGTACAGCTTCTGCAGGAAGTATATAAAACCAGCTTAATGACAAAGCCAATAACAGCATGCAGAAATAAACTTCAGTATTTGATTGTTCTGCGTCATGTCTGTACTGAAACAGGAGTTTTAATTTGTCTCAGATACTATGTTGAGCTGGACTCTAAATAAAGTCTCATTTGTATGTCGATTGTATAAAAGCACTTGGATTAAGAGATCGAGTGTATACAGAGAGAGGTATATTAATGAAATCTAAGTTTTGCGTTTATTTTAGTTATTGCATATGTGGCTGCCATTCCAGTTTCATGCTGTAAGTTGCAGTGCACAAGTAAAAAGTAAAATGATTTGGAAAATCTCTGAAGCACGTTTTGGATAGTGTCTCTTGTTTAGCTTGCCTGTTGAGTACTCTCTGCTTTAGTTAGGCTCTTCTGTAAGCTGTGGTGCGGTTTGTGTTGTGGGATATGCATAGCTAAGCATCTTCCCTCTTCCCTCCCTATTCTCTACAAAATTTTTTTGCTCTACAAATGCATATGTCTCTCCTAAGACAAATGTCTCTTCTGAGTCAACTGTGCTGTTTGGTTACGAAACACATTGAAGAACTGACCTGGGTCAGAATTATTTAGCACAAAAGTAGAGGTGTAGTTTTGTCTGCGTTGATCCCGATGGTGTCTCTGACACTTGTTTCCTGTGCAGTTGCCCAGTCAGTAATTCCAGAGGAGTTGAGGGGATGAGGTGCTGAAGCTGCAAGAGGTGCTAGAGCTGTGCAGTCAAGTACTGTCACCAAGAGCAATGCTGCTGAAGGAACAGTCTCACCAAGTCCGAAGCTTTCTCTGTCTTCTGTGAACGTGACTTATCGTGTGCCAGCACAACCACAGTGCTCCTTCCCTCTGCCCTTGCATTGCTTTGCCTGTGTATGTGGGACACAGATCTGAGTTTCCCTCCAGTTACCAGAGGGGGAATTAATGAAGCTTTTATGCTGCATGAAGTTAAACAGAGTGTTTCGCTGAGAAGATTTTGCAACATACTGAAGTGCTAGTGTGAATGGCTTCTGTCCAAAATAAGCTAGGGTAGTTTAAGGAAATTTAAGAAGTGTGGAGAACAACTTTAGTGAAGACACTTAAATAATTTTAAAATTCTGCCTCTAAGAATATGAAATTATTTTCTAAATTCTTTGGGTTATTAAAAACTTTCATTGAAGTTCAGAGTTTCTAATGCCCATATAAGTTAAGTGGACTTCGATATAACTTAAGAGTTTCTAATATTATTTATATTTATGATTTTATTTTTAGAGAGCAGCAGTCTGCTATATTTGTGATCTACAATGAATGCCAAATCTGCAATCAGCAAAGAAATTTTTGCCCCACATGATGAAAGGATGCTGGGAGCTGTTCAAGTGAAAAGAAGAACAAAAAAAAAGATTCCTTTTCTAGCTACTGGGGGTCAGGGTGAATATTTAACATACATCTGCCTGTCAGGTAAGTTTAATGACTTTTGACATCCAGTTATTTGTTTAGGCTTATCTTTGATTAACTGATTAGATGTTGTCTATAGCCATAAGTAGCTGGGTAATTCTAATCTTAATAATGTAATCAGAGAGTTATAGCCCTTACAGCTTTTGTCTTGAGGAACCACCAGATTAAGATATTTCTTAGAAGGATAATTTTTTCAGGACATTAAAATGATGCACAATGTAATTTTTTGTGCCATGTTTCAATGTCTGCCAACTGAGTGTGTGTGAATACCTTTGGTATTTTAGGGTGATTTAGTCTCTTAGGTTTTTAGGCATATCGTTTGCTACCTTTGAGTGTGTGCATCTTGCTGGAAGTACAACTAGTGGCCAGAAGAAGAAGTGTTCTATGAATCTCGGAAAAGTGCAATTATTTGTGGACTAAATGAGAGAGTGCTTCATGGGCTCTTTCAAATTGTGGTGGTTTTTTTTTATAATAATGTTAAAACTTTCAAAGCATAGGAGGTAAAACTCACAGTGACTCTGCTGGTGTTCTAAGACATCACACATCTGATGTGTATATTGAAAATATACAGAAAATGTATATTTATTGAATGTTATTGGATGAGATGTTATTTGTATGCATATATACAAATGCTTATGTTAAAATATAAGCTGCAGAGGATATGCACACACATACTGAGGTCAGTGAGACAAAACAGAAGACCTTTCATTTACAGCTGAGTATTCTGCTTGTCATTATAGGATCATAGAAAATCCTGAGTTGGCAGTTATCCACAAGGATCATAGAATCCAGCTCCTGGCCCTGCATTTTGGTAACCCCAAAAACGGCACAATGTGTCTGAAAGCATTTCCAAACACTTTGTGGACTCCGCCAGGCTTGGTGCTGTGACCAGTTCCCTGGGGTGCCTGTTCAAGGGTTTGAACACCCTCTGAATAAAGAACCTTTTCCTGATACCCAACCTAAGCCTTCCCTAACACAGTTTCATTCTGTTCCCTCAGGTCCTGTGAGAGTGAAAAGATCAAAGCATGACCCTCTGCTTCCCCTCGTGAGGAAGCTGTAGATCACAATGGGGTCTCCCCTCAGTCTCCTGTTTTCTAGGCTGAACAAACCAAGTGACCTCAGCCATTCTCCCCACATACAGAGCTTCAAGGAAGGATTTAAAAATTGATTCACCTAGGCTATTCCCTAGGCTTGTGGTTGGGATACTCTGTTTGGTTGTAAGAATTGCAGGTTTCAGTCCTCTCAAGGTATAGAGGAAACTAATCTCTGCCTCTCGTCTATTAAATAAATGTTTAAATCACTAATGTTTTTAAGGAAAGCTAAACTCTTCTTCCTTTGGCAGTCATATTTTTCAAATGTCAGTCCAGTTTTTTTCCTAAGTCTTCTTGTAAAGAACAATCACGTTCTATGTCTGTGCAGTAAGTTTTGGAATACATAGGTGCTTGATACCCATGTTCACAATTAAAGGTTAGAGATGTGATCTGTGCTTAAATTTTTCTGTAGGCTAACTATTCAATAGGTGGAATTTTTTTTTTAATTTTAATTTTTTTTTCAAATTTGCCATTCTGGAAAACTTAGCTCTTCTTCAGCTTCCCAACTCCATATTCATATGTATCAGTCAACATGGACTTTAAGATATTGAATGGTCTTGATTGCATCTATTGTTTTTCTGCCACAGGATAGCATATTATGAGTAAGGAAGAAATAGCGAGTGTCCTGAGGTGAGCAGAGTTTGTGACTTATGATAAGGAGAAGCATTCAGGATCTAAATAAAATTACTTCATGGCAGACACTGAAAAGCTGCATATTGGTACTGCAAGAACCCTCACATGTGGCTCACTGTTCGTGGGGTTTCGCACAGATCTGAGACCAGGTTTTTTCATTTACGTTTATAGTTTATATTATGAAAGTACAGTATGATTGGTAATTTGAGTAGGCAACAGAGTGACTAGGGGAGAGGACGGCCTGGCTGTGTTTGATGTCACATTCCAAACAGTCTGATCAGACAGATACCATTTATTATGGTCAAGTGCAGTTAGTTATTTAGTTGGGATTCATCAAAGGCACAAAACCAAGCATTGCGGAGCAACTGTTTCCGCTACTGTGTTTAAAAGAAATTGTGATGAGGATAAACTGTAATTTTTGCCTACTGCTGATGGCTGTGAAGCAATAATGGTTTTAGTTGCAGCAAGAAGTTGTTACAGAAAAAGCTTCCATTTAGTAAAGCTAAGTTAATGAGGGCATGGCAATTTAGCTGTGCCCCAAACTGTCCAGGATGGACAGTATCTTGGGATAACAGAATATGCTTGATTACCTTCCTTTTTTGATGTTATTATGTACAGTGAAGCAGACACAATGGTGGCTTGCTCTGGATTTGTATTAACATTTCAAGCAACATGTGCTTTGGTGCTGAGTGTTGCAACGTCTTTTACGGTAATGCCTTTATCAGCGTTTGGCTCTTGTCCCATTTTTGCCAGGTTTGCTATGCATGAGGTAAACAAAGTGACTGGAATACCTCTGTGTTCATAGCTTCCTAGGACTAATTCAGTCTGGCCTTTGCGGAAAGGAATTTGGTAATTTACTCTTTAAAACAGAATTTGTCAGCTGAAAGAATACGTATAGAAGCTAACTCCTTAAGGGATATAAATATTTGGGAATATAAAATATCTTGTCTAGTTGTAGTTTCATCCAAGATATGGTACAGAAAAGGAAATGTCAGCCACTGTGACAGCAAATTTTACTTACTACAATTTTACAAATTGTTATAACCAGAGTTAAATGTTTTCCTTTCAGTGTTGTGTTGAAGTTCGATGTTGAAAATACATGCTATCATAGTTGTTGCTTATTTGAATTTCTGAAAGTATGGATAGAGATGCTGAGCAGGGAGAACGCCCTTAGGCCTCAGAGATGGGATAGTGAACCATTAAAAGAATCAAATATTGAGCAGAGTTGAGATGGGGGAGTAAAGGAGATTCTTCCTTAATATTGGTATTTGAAGTATGTACTGGATTTTTTTAATTTTATGATATTCAATACTGAGTTGGTTAGAAATAAAAATTAATGCTCCAAAGAGGTATACCTAAAGCCTGTAATCTGACACTGGAGACAGATTAAGTTAAGAAAGCTGTAGCAAGACTGCTTGACAGCTTGGTGGAAACCAAGCAGCTGGGTTACCTGCAGCTTTCTAGTCTAGTGTTGGAGCTGGCCAAGTTAAATTGGCAAACAGAGCCAAGACTGATCGTTAGGGAGTTATTTAGTTGAAGAACAGCAAGAAAGGAGTAGACAGATGGGAAACACAGAGGTGGGGTGGCTGTAGGCAGAACAGAGAAAATGAAAACTGGGATTTTTTTGTAATATATAAGAGGATTTAACACAGAGAAAAGACAAGAAATTCAGAGCTGAAAATGGATATTTATCACCTCCTCCACACTAGCAGACCTAGTGATAGTTATTGGATCAGATCTAAGTTTTAATTTTGTCACCATTGTCTTATATAATTGAAACATAATTCTTTAAAATAGTTCTTAGCTGTATTTAGAATTCCAAATTAAGAATAAAATACTTAAAAGATCACTTCAGAAATATAGGCCATTGGCCTACTTGCTTGTGCACATTTTGTGTATGTTATTTCTTTGACACTCTATTACTTTTTTTATGTCGCTTCTACTATTTAAAAAGATTTTTAATGTCATAGTGCATTAGAAATGTTCCAGTTTGTACGTATGGATGTTGTATTGACCTTTCAGTATTAAATACCTATTGTAGTTGTGGTGAAGTGAATGAACCAAATAGTTCCTTTTGAACCTGGATTCTTGTGTGTCATAATATTCAGCTTAGTTGCACCAATGTTTCTAGACCTTCTGCTGAAAACCGGGGATTAGACTGTAAATCTAAAGGTCTTCAAAACCAAGAGTGAAACATGCGTCTGCTGTGGTTATGACTTTTAACAGTGTTCTTTTTTTGCCATTTCCAAATTAGCATTGTCAGTTCAGGGCTTTTTTTGAACAGTTTTTATGCAGAAGTACAATCTATCAAGAATGGTGCTAGAAAAGACAGAAGGAAATGCAAAGAAATCATAAGAAATAATACACAAAAATAAAATGCACGTGCAGAGGGGGAGCATGTTGGGCTTTTCCCCTTCTTTAGAAGTTAACCTTGTTGACTGTATCCCAGACTTGTTCAAAAGATAGGCAGTCAGTAACTTGGAAAGCTTTTTACATTTACCACAATAAGCTCTTGGGGTTTGGGGGGTTTTTTGCTTCTGTTTCTTAGTATACAGAGAGACAGAGACTTGGTTTAAGAGCTTAAATTGTTCTATGAATATCCTCATTTGTATGCTTACAACCGATGCATAACCACACCACTCAGTTACACGTACAACATGAGCTTTTGTGCTTTGATATCTTGGCTGTAAGTCCGTGGTGTCATAAAATTGTTTTTCCAATTACAAAGTTGTTGTTCCTCCCATACTGGCTGCTCACGTAATAGAATGTTACCCAGGAATGACCTATATCACTTGCTCCTTTTAAAGTCACTTGATGTGGCTGCTAGGAACTGGCCATAATTTCATGGGGAGTTCAAGGACAGGTTAAGTGCAGTTGAGTTTTCAGCATGGTGGCTGAACTGAAAATTGAGAAGTAGTGAGAAGGAACTTGTTATCAAAAGAATTCAGTTTTCTCCTAATGTGTTCTTATTTTCCATTTGAGTTTTACTGAAATTACAATCTCCCAGGGTTTATTTCAGAATTTTCTTATTGAAGAAAGCATCCCGTTTTCAGGAGGTTATAATGCAGAGGATTCTCATGTTTCCTTTTCAGGACATGAGAAACCAAAATAAATGCCATTTTCCACTGACTTTCCAGGCGGATAGAGGGTGGTGGTGGTATTTTCCCTCTGTTTCAATGTTATATTAAGGAGTGAGAATGTTACTTCAGTGTTCATCATACTCACTTTCAATCTGACCCACTTAAATGTTAGACTCTATTGAATATTTGATTGTTTATACAAAATAGGTCATGACTGACATAAGAGATTTGGTCAGCCCAGAAGAACATAGCTGCCAAATGGTGATCCAGTCTTGTGCAAGCTCTGTGCTGGACAGCTGTTTGCAGACGGCTGCAGGCCTGTGGTGGTGCTTTGCCCAGACTGGGTGCAGGCTGAACATCTGGGCACAGACTGGAATGTTTAGCAAGGGCTGCTAGTTGCAGATGTTGGCTTAGACTCATGTTCTGTCCTTCAGAGAAGACAGATGTTAAGTACTCCTATGTTTTGGATAAGTTCCCTGAATGTTAACTGTTGGTGTAAAGTGTGGCTGCCATCACTAATTCTCTGCCTAACATTTCAGCATTTTATCTGAAAATACCTGATAAAACTTCCTGATTGCCAATGGAGAAACTATTCAGAGTTCAGTGGAGAGGACTCTACAATGCAGAAAACATAGAAAATAAATGTACTATTCCTTCTTTATTAGCTTTTTTAGTGTCACATTACAGACACATTGGATACTTTCTTCAGTTGGCTACTGATCCTCTAAAACTTTCTTGTGCAGAGTCATTGTCTGCTTTTGCTTCAAGTTACCCAGGGATAAAACCTACACAGATGTTGTGCAAAGTTTGCTTTCATGTTGACTTGAGTCAAAGTCATACAATTTGCTAGTGTGGGTGGAGTTAAATTGATGTAACATTCTGTGGTTTCCATGTGCATGTCATTAGATTCCAGTCTCATGGCAACTTCTCTGTGTTTATTCCTGGACTTCCATGGTGCCTCTTTATGCCTTCCAAGTGCTCCCTGAAATTTCTTACCATTGCTCATGCAGCTGATCTGGTGCAAATGTGTTTACTAGAATCTCTGGCTGTGAGAAACAGGAACAACTTCAGCTGACTTTTATTCATATGAAACAATTACAAGTAGCATTATAGTTGTAAAAAATAAAGTACAGTGATGAAGATGCTATGAGGAGAGCCTGTTTTTTACTGGTAAGAATAGCAAGTCATTGCTTTAGCTTGCTCTGGAAAGTTATATAGTTTGCTGTTAGGGAAGAAGCTGTGGAAGTGTGCCAGGAAAGGTGTTTAATGTGACTGGTTTTGCCTTCAGGATAACAAGATGCCCTGAGAGATCACTTGGCTTAAATTGCAGAGATAGATATTTTAATTTTTTTGCTAACACAGTATTAAATAGGTTAATTTCTTTTCAGAGTGTCTTTAGCACAGAACAAGAATAATCAATAATATATTTTCTGATGAATAACCTACAAGTTTTTTTTTTTCCCGCATTTTACTGCTAGGTATCTTTTGATATGCTTAGATATAAGTGTGTTGGCATATACCTGTGTAAAGAGTAATCATACTAAATTCTTTTATTTTTATTTAGTCTTCAGGCAGTAATTGTTTTTACTACTTTTAAGTAGTAAAAATACAAAAATGTTGTCAGCCTTCATATGCTATTTCATGTCTGCTTTAGCTTTTTTTCCACATTTTTTTCAATTATATTTTTTGGTATTTTTCAAATCGAAAAGCTGGAAAACAATTTTCTGGATGTGTGCAGCCCACCATCTGTATAAAAGTTAGTTGATTATTGGAGCTCACAGAAGACATTTGAATACTCATGTCTTCTAGCCATGATGCAGTCTTGAAAAATCAGCTTTCCTCATCTGGAATGCTTTTTGCCTTGAAACTTTTCAACGTCTAGATGGTGGAATAGGTTTCATTCCACTTTCTTCTTTGCATTGCTCCATTAATTTAGAAAAAAAATTACTTCATCATTGCAGTACTTATCTGCTCTACTTCTGAATGACATGATGTCTTTTTGGGATTTGTATGTGGCAGGTTACTCTATTTTCTTTACCACTGAGTATGTTTTAGTGTGGTGCTCACATTTGTTGCTAGCAAAGTTATTTCCAGTGATGATATCAAATTCAAATATTTTGTTAAATGTTATGCAAAAAACCTACCATGTTTACTGATTGTAAGAAATAGTATAAAGGCAATTTCTGCATAATGTAAATGCTCAATTGCAACATCAAATACACAAGAATGATTATGACCTTTCATGGATGGGTACAATTTTCTCTTTATTAGCATTGCTTCAGAAGCCAACATGACTGAAATTAAACTCCTATCTAAAAGCAATAGGACTGAAGCACACAGGTCTCTTGAGCACCCCTACTGTTTACCAGGGTTTCTTTGAACCTTAATTAAGTATCGTAGAAGCTTGGAGGAATTTTCTAATGCTTACTATGCCTTTAGTTCTCCTTTTGGAATAGCTGTCTGAAAAATTAATTAAAAGCTTTCAGTTAAAACTTTTAAAGTTATTTAAATTTTATTTAGTTATTTTAAAAATAAGGAAATAGAAGTTTATGTATGCAGAGGCAGAATATTATCATTAGCCATTCTGTGAAGTGAACTAAGATGTGTTACAACTTTGAGGTTTTTTCACAGAGTCACAAAATAAGCTGAGTTGGAAGGGGCTCCGCAAGGATCATGTGTGCCAGGGTGATGGTCAGTCAAAGGTTGGACTTAATGATTGGAGGTCTTTTCCAATCTAAATGATTCTGTGACTCTCTGATCACTTTCAGTTTTTTTTAAATAATGTGTCAATACAGAGAACTTCTGTTACTAATGTTACCATCACTTTTTTTCAGGCTTGATCTTTTGGAATTGCTTTTACCTCCACCTCAACCAGATATAAACTCCTTAGAAAGATTTCTAAGATCTCAAATGAGATATCTTGGAAAATTAAGAAAGGGAAAAATGTGAGCAAAAAAAGCCATAGAAAATTTGATGGGAAAAATGAAGCATCAGGTGCGTTTACTTACTCGTATATAAATTTGCAGCAGTTAAAAGGAATAAACTCAGCAGTCATAAATACAAAATCTGTTTTGATGCAAGTTTTTATGCATAAAACAAATCGGTTATGAAACCATAGACTGGAAGTTGTACACTGGGAGCTGCTTGTTGCCCCATTCATTGTAAAGGAAGCTTGATGAGATTATTAGTTGGACTTAGCCTTTTTTATAGAGATATGCAAAAATTAATGTGCAGGCTTACAAAAAGTAGTTATGCTGCAGACTCTCTTGCCCCGCTATATGTTCAGAAGAGAATGGGGGCTCTGTAGAGGTTTGTCCATTTAGTGTAATTACTTGTGCTGGGTGGGTTTGTGTTCCTCAAGAGCTGACAGCACCTTACTTCAGTAGCAATGATGTATTTCAGTGCCATGTTTTGCCCAGAGCATAGCAGATGCTTGCATCAAGTTTAATGCCAGGTTAAATGTTTGAAAGTCATGATGTCTTTGGAAACAGTTTGTTCATTCTTTGCCCAAGTGAGGCTTTTGGCAGAGTATGTTGCTATCTTGTATGTGATAAAAATGCAGAGCTATAAGTAAAGCTCTCCATAACAAATTTCCATGGTAGCTCTTCCTTCAAGCTGGAGAGCAGCAACCGTGCAAGTAAGACTTTTGTGACTGTCCCCTAATTGTTAGCTTTGGCAAGAAACTATTCTTGTGGTACCATAACAGTTAAAACTGGTGTGTTTTGCTTTGCAATAGGAAACATTCTAAACAGTTTTCTCAGTTTTTGTGGTGCTAGAGTGTAGTATGTATAATGCCCTGACTAGCTGCACTATGGATTGTTGAACTTGAATCATACTGGGCAGAAAACATCTGGAATGTTCACTTGACACTGCATTTCAGAAAGCATTTCTGTCGATTGCTGTTTAGTTCTGCTCTTAGAAGTAATATTGTCTTGTGAACAAAACCAGAAGTACTTTTTCTCCCTGACCAATGCTTACTGTATTACAGATTCTTTCAGTAGATAAACATCAGATTAAAATCTTATCCTTTTATAGTACTCCAAGCCGTATGAGTCAAATCCTTTAAGTTTGCACTGTACCTCTGGCCTTTAAATACTGTACCATCAAATAATTTTCAGTGCAGAGCAGCACATAAGACGTACTTAACGAAAGAATTGCTAAGCTGATTAGAATACTACATCAAGCTTCTCTGTCATTAGGTCGGTTTTATTGTTGCCTTGACAAAGAAAAAGATGAATAATGCAGGCCTGATCTCTAAATATTTTCTGTTTGGAACTTTAATCTGTAAATAATCCTTTTAAAGCAAGTTAAATAGGAAAAGAACAGATCAGAACTGATACTTGATTTTCTAATGTGTTTTGCCTGTATGCCCCAGTTTACGTAAACTGCTGCCACAAGCACTCAGATACCAATCAAGTAGCAAGACACACCTGTAAAACCACAGTAGAGGGAATCAATTAATGAACTAAGTCTGTCCAATCTTCTCTCATTAGTACAATATCTGAATATTTCAGACTGTTGCAGTAAAAACAAGCTCATGTTCTCATGTATGCATGTATGTATATGTGCTACTGTGAACTAATGCTCTGCATTTACAGCAGGCATTGTTTTTCCTCCAGCCAACTTACATTAAGATTTTTAGTAACTTCGTTTTGTACTCTGATTATGCATATCCTAACAAGAAGGAAAAAACAACATATGAAGGGTGGGGAGGCTGAGAGAATATAAACTATGCAAAGTTTTGTTGGCCTTGTATCAGGGAGGAGCCTACTCGTTTGTCCAAGTTAAAACAATCTCTAGTAACTGTTTAGCTGGAACAACTTCATAGAGAAAGTCTGGCACACCCAGTCAGCTGCTTTTCTGTTCATTAGAGCTCAGCAGCACACAGTAACTCTCAGTAGTCTCAGGGAATGACAAAGTTAAAACCATACAAATTCTCTAATGTTACTGTTTATAGAACACTTCATTTGGGTGAAATTTTGGGGGCAGGGGCTGAGACAACTTTATAACATTGTGGAACGTATTTATTAGGCAGTGTAATTTCTTGGGCATTTTTAGCCCCTAATTCTAAACAGTTATTGGAAAATTGCTTTAAGAATTTAGTTCTCCTTTCATATTGTCCCCTTAGACCCGTCTGCAGAGGACAGGCTCAGCTGGATGGGAAGCTGTAACATAAACGTCTTGCTGGATGAAATAACTAGTAAATGCTTTTAGTGGATAATATGATATCACCCCCTGCTGTGTTAGTTTTCTTAAGTCTCTGCCTCATCACTCTGTGGAACATGGTAGTAATGGCAAGAGCAGTTTTCTGTGACTGGATCAATGACTTGGAAGAAAACAGAACTGTTAACTCTCGTACTTCTAGCAAGAAAAGTGTTTCCAAAATGTATTTAAAGCATACACACAAAGTATACTTTTTCTTAGTGAGGCAAAAATTGGAAGCTGAAATAAAAGCTTTCAACCTCCAGTTATTATATTTGTTCACTTGCGTTAATGACAGATTCCTAAAGAAAACTTGGCTCTTTAAGTGTCTGGGGATATCTAAAGTTGTCTAAAATACTCTCCAAGAAGATTTTAGGCAGCTGAAATTTGTTGAATTTACTACAAAAGAAAACAGCATCTAGGTAGAGAACTCCTTTAAAAGTTCTGGAATAATTTCTATTCTGCTTTATTTTTGTACTCACATATCATGGTTTCTTTTAAGAATAGTTTTCTTAGGTTTAGTGCACATACATTTACTATAGAAATACACACAAACAATCCCTCAGCTGTACCATTTGAGGGAATGCTGCTTTTTTGCCCAGTGTTCAATCTGTAATGAAAGGTAGTTGGGAAACAAAAGAACAAAAATTGTCTTTAATTATGGGGAACATAAAATTGTTTGAGGAGATACTTTGAAATTTGCTAGGAACTGGAAAAAAGAGGGTTTTACAGAGGCATTAGGAAGAATCTAAACTGATAAACCTCTCTATGTATTGACTGATAAAGCCATGAGGTATTCATGTTTCTTTCATTTGGAGTCTTAAATCAATATTTTAAAATTTAAATTTAGAAGTATGTTTTTCTTTTGTTTCTTGTTTTCCCCTGACCACCCAGAGATAAAAAAAGTAAGCAAGTTTGCCTTTGGGTGTGTTGTACTTTTGAAGTGTTGAATCACATAATCATTTAGGTTGGAAAAAATCTCTAAGATCCCTGAGTCCGCTTTGACCAATCAACCCCTTGTCAGCTAAACTGTAGCACTAAGTGCAATGTCCAGTCATTTTTTTAACACCTCCAGGGATGTGTTCTGTGATCTGTGTTCATATAATTTTTAACAAAGGGTGAGGTTTGTTTGTGTTCTAGCTAGAACCTGATGTAGCCTAATAAAATATTTTTGTGCTTAGGTCAAATAGCTTTTGTTCTGGCTAGGGAAAAGGGTCAGGAGGGGAAGAGCAGAACAGAAAGAATCAAGGCATGCAACTACACAAGCTGGTTGAACCACATACTTCTCTTGCCTCTAATGATGCATTGGAGTATGATGTTGCAATTTTGCAAGTTAAGGCTTTCAGTCTGTTCTGAGATACTGTGAGGACTAAAGCACGTGATGCCTAACTTCTCATGGTTGTGGGGGTTTGTGATCCAGGTGATGAGAAACAATATTTCATTAAAGGCTCTAATTGCCTTTTAAATGTGATTAAAATATTTCTTCGTGTAATCATTTTTCAGTGCCAACCTTACACTAATCAGAGAATGGCAGAACAGCCCAGATTGAAAGGAGCCTTAAAATAATCATCTGGTCCAGACTTTACTTGTTAAATAATATACTAAAAAAAAAATAGTGTGTAGTGAGGCACTGGTGCTGTTCAGACAATCTGCTGGAATTATCCAGAGCAGCAGCCTAAAACAAGTAGAAATGCTGTCTAGAACAGTTTTAGCCATTCATTTAGGTAGGTAGCACAGTCTCCAAGACTTGAATGACCAGAGGTGTACTATTGCTTTGGACTCAAAATTTAATGATGTGTAGAAAATCTTGTAAGAATTACGTGTATTTGTGACTTTCTACACCCTGCTTTTTCTGTTCTGTTTATCCATAACCCATGGTTTCTCACTGTTTCAGCTCAGTCTTAGTCACTTCTTTCTTTAAAGGATTTCACATGGTTCTCACATCTGCTTCATGTGGACCTGTTCAAACATTCTTTCTTTCCGTGAACTTTCTTCTTTCTTTAAAAAACACTGGCATGATTTAGGGCAATCAACTTGGTTTCATGATGTCTTTTCCCTTTTTGCGTATCTGTAATGCCTTTAGAAGATGCGAAAAGTGTTTGAAATTCCTTCTTTCTGTAAGTAGCTCCTATTCTAAAACAAATCAGTTGTGGATAACTTCTTTTAGTCTTTTGGTTTGTGGACATTTTACGTTGGCAAAGTTCCTGTTTGTTGCTTCTACTTTTAAAATATTTCTGTTTCTTTATGGTTAATTAATTGTATTATTTAGCCATGGCTATTGCTTCTTGGAGAAATTTCAGTCACTAAACATAGTTGCTTCACTTCAAGTTAATTCTTGTTTTAATTTTGCGCACTTCCTTCCTGAATGTGAATATTCACTAGTAACAAGCCATTGTCCACTTGGCGCTATTTCTGCTTAATTCGATTTCCAGCTGTCCAGCTCTGTGCAAGAATCTATCCTTTTTTGAAACAAAATGTAACACTACTTCTCCTTTGCTTATGCCAACTTCTTCCGTTCCTAATGCACACTAGTAATGTTGCTGATTTGTCTGTTAACCTCATGTGATTATTCCATCCTATTTTATCTTCTTGTTCTTTTTAAGGAATCTGTTTGTCTAACTTTTCCATCTTGTAGTCAAGCTCTTTAATTTTCAATACCTCATCTGCTCTTTTAGACCATATTTTTGTTTTTCTTTGTTTTTCCTTTTGTTTCTAGAATCCTGCTGCAGTTGTAAACCCAGGTTTCCGCTATGTCATTTCTGTGAAACTTTGATATCCTATCACTTGGCTTCATTCCAGGTTCGGGAGGAATCACTGAGTGCATAATTCCTATTTCTTGTTCTCCCTGAACACTTTGTCTGCGCTTCAGTTGGATGTTTGATGTTTCTGTTGGGTTTTGTGAACTCCATGCTTTATTAGTTATTGTCTGTTAAGAGATCAAAAGGTACGCAGTTGATTTTTGAAATATTTGATTAAAGCAGTTGCTTCTCAGCTCTGTGCAGGAAGCTTCTAGCACAGAGGGGCAGAGAAATTATTTGTTCCTTAAAAATGGTTTGGTTTTTTTTTTGGCCACAGAGTTTGGTTTTAAAACTATTTGGAAAGAGTAAGAAGTTCACAGAATAGCAAAGAAATAATGATTGCTAAAGCAGCCTTGTAGAGCTGTGGTTTTGTCGGTGAATGAATGTTCATTAGGACATATCTGTAGGGATGGAGCACTGGAAACAACTGCGTTACATTCTTTTAAGTGTTTGGGATTCAGCTGTAAACTTCTGTGATAGCTAGTTGTTCTCTGGCTTCCTTTCCACGTGTTAAAGTGTAATCCTCCTTCCCTTTAGGAAAGCTTTTTAGCTTTTCTGTTGTTCATGCTTTATTCTCTTTTGCCTGTTAATCTCAATAAAAAGAGAATTTACAGCCTCTGCAGCTTTTTTTGTCTTCCATAAATACTGTCACAAATATGTATAAAAATAGTGTATTACATTGTCCATGTGTTCAGGCTTAAGTAAACAACACAGGAGACAGGAATACAAATTGATCTCGCCATGAATGTTGAGATCTCTTAGTATGTTTTAAAATTAGCTTTGGACTTAGTTCATCTATTTGTTATAAGTTTTCTCACAGCATTTCTTGCAAAACAGCATAGATAAAAGTTTAGTAATATGGTGAATTCATCTTTTTCTCATAAAATACTTTATCTCTGATAGTGTGGCATGTTAATAACACAGTTTGTCAAACAGCTTCGTGTATATAGAAAATCGAATGGAAGAAATGCAAATTATTTAAGCCTTTAAGTGCTGCCTAAGCAGACAGTTTAGTTTAAATTATAACAGGAATGCTCCAAGTTGAGGGCTGATATTAAAATAGTTTTCCTAACTATAGAAATGTTTCTTTAAAGCATGGAATTTGTTTCATACTGAGCACATTACAAACGTCTCAAGAATTGGATAGAATTGATATTAAAAAAAATTCTGGAAACTTAAAATAATATATGCACATGCAACTTTGTCAAGCTATTTCGTGACTATGTGCTTTTTCTGTCAAAGCAATCTGACTCAGAGTACACATAGAATTTCCAGAATAGGGATAACTTGACTGACATGTCCTTTATTTTAAGATGTTATTTTTACTGAATCAGTAGTTTCATAATCTAGTTATCAGTATTCTTTAAACAAAGACAGATACCACCAAGTTGCTAGGTAACTAAGCTTGCATAAGGGATAATTAGTACTGTAAAGAAAAGGGGTAGACAGACCACTTTTGATTTTCTAGTATAAAACTAAGAATTATCTAACTTTTCAGGTTCATTTTTTGCTACTGATGTGGCCGCAATTTGTACAGAATTTAGTTTTGCCTTACTCAATGGTGGCTTCCAAAAGATATGTCACACGAACCCTCAAATCATAATGTAGCTGATTGCAGGCTTGCCTTTCCACAAGGTGTGGTACTTCCTTATTACCCTAAATGTTGGCTAGTGCTTAGTTTCATTTTTTAAAGCGAGTGGAAGTACAGTCTTTATGAGGTACAGATGACTAGGAGTTTTGGGGACAACTGATGCCATACTGTATAAGGTGTGCTGAGTACAATGGGCAGCCTCCATCATAAGGATGCAGCTGTGTAACTCCTCTGCTTGCATCTACTCTCTGGCCACATCTTTTTAAGTGTAGTATCATTAGCCACAAGCGAGTGAGACTCAGAACCTCTGGGGCACGTATTCACAGATTTGGTATTTTAGCTGTTGGTAGTCATTGTATTGAAATGGAATCTGGATTAGGGGACTAACCATCATAAATTACTATGTGCCAGAAAGAAAATAATTTACTAGAAATGATGATGGCTGTAGAACATCCAAAATGTGATTAAGCAAGGTGTCAAGATACTGTTTCTGGATATTTCAAATACCATGAGGATCTGCAGGGTTTTTTTCACCACTATAATACAGTATAAAAAGAGTGAATTATAGAAGTAGTAGCAATAGTAATTAGTTTGCATTCCCTTTGGTGTTGACAGTAACAAATTGAACAAGCAGACTGGGGCATGTAAAAGGAGGTTGATGTACTAAACTGATGTGTATCAGTAGATGCAAACTCTGTGTTGGTAAGGCTCCAGTCTGGAAGGGGTCATAATATTGAGTAGGAAAAGGTGTTTCTTATGGACATCTCTAAAAAACTGGGTGTACTCTGAAAGGAAATGCAGAGTGATGTCATGTGTTAGCCCTTTTCATCTGTACGTCTTTGGGATTGTTTTGTTGCTCTGAAGTGCAGAGAATGTTCCAAAATAACTTTGTTGTCTTTCCCATCTTTTGGGTTGTTCCAGTAAATACTCAAAGTACAGCTGATTACACTTGTGTAATCTCTAAAAGCTCAGTCTACAGATTATCATTGTCATAATGCAGTAATAAAATTTAATAGTTTTCTGCTTATGCATTGCTGTATTTCTTTTTAACTCTACAGGGTCATTCATATGATAATCACTCTTGGCTGTATCTTGTCTGTGTTACATATTCTGTAGGATCTCTGTGGGTAGCATTTGTATAACCTTTCAAGATGCCGCTGCTGCTTATGCTATTGAATCCTTTTCATTATGTGTTCATTACAGAAGGATAAATACAAATAGGCTTAATAATAATGACAAGAGAAACTTAATGCAGTGTTGGATAAACAAATGCAATTTGTGTAGTTTTGTGCATTATTCTGTGTTCAGTTGTAAAGTTCATAATCACCAATACACCAAGAATCCGCTATGAATTTGCTGTATAGTTTCTAAAATTAAGTTTAAGACTGACCTTCGTAGGATGAAAGAATGAGTTAGTAAAGTCTGGGATTCCTCTTAAAGATAACTGATTAGTAAACTGTACTGGCAAAGGAAAGCCATCAAAGAGATATTAATCTGAGAACGGTGGTGGTATGTACAGTATGAGATTCTGATTTGAAAATAATCAATTAAAAAATCTAGTTATCTTTAATACTAGGTATTAGGATTTCTTGCATGTTTGTGGAAAATCTTATAAACAGAAGAGCTACCCCTCCTATGAAACACTGCCTATAATACTGCACATTTTATAATATCTCAAGATACAACCCCATCTGAGACATGTTAAGCACAAAAATTTGAACTGTGTATACAGAAGACTAAGGAATTACAGGAACTTTAAGTAGATGTTGAGATGGTTGATTTTTCTCGAACAGCTACAAGCAGGAATGGAGAATAACTCAGCCAAGTATCAGTATGTTTCTATTCCAGGTACTTGAACTAGCTAATGTTATTCCAGGCCATGGGCTTTTGAACCCATGTTTACTTGCTTCATTGAGAGAAGTACATGCAACTCTGATAGCTCTTTATCTTTCTCAGTGAAGTACTACTTGAGTGAGATTTTTGTGGCATTGAGGAGGACCCCAGGCATTCTTAAACAGAATTCCTGGACTTATGGAATTTCTAGACAAATATGTATGAGGATGCACACGTTGGTGTTTCTCAGGATCCTGGTATGTTGCTCAAACTCCTAGTCTCACTGGTGCAACAGATTGTGTGGGGAAACCTGCAAATGTTAAAAGTCTTAATTGTATGTTTAGGAAAGACTTTGGGGTGGCAAAAGAGAAGGATGTATCAGAGGAAACCTGAACATAAGGCAGGTCTGTTTCTTAGATGTTTTATTTTCAGCTTTCTGGAAATTGACCTGGTTTATGAAGAAAATGCTGAAATAATAGCCTTGTTTAATTATGTTAAAATAATTGATCTTCAATAGATCACAGATGCTTAAGTAGCATTTTTTGCAAGTATATTCATATACTGTCTGTTAGGATTTGGGTATCCAGAGAAGTTGTGGGTGCCCCATCCCTGGAAGTGTTCAAGACCAGGTTGGATGGGACTTTGGGCAACCTGGTCTAGCCTGCCCATAGCAAAGGGAGATGGAACTAGATGATCTTCATGTTCTCTTATAGTCCAAACTATTCTATGATTCTGTGAACTAAGTGTGAATGTATTTGTGTTTTAATTTGATTTCCCAGATTAGAACGCTTTATCTTCTTACCCTGATTTGTAGTCAAATGCATCTGATGGATCCCCTTTAGGCATATATGGAATACAGTATCTTAAGCAGCTTCATAAAGCCATGTGTTCCCATTCCTAGCTGAGCAGCAGTATCTTTAGCAATAATCCATAAAACTTGCCACAGCATTAATACAGGTACATTGGGTGAATTTAATAATATATCCAATGGTGCTTATTGTACTGATAGTTGTAAGGTTTTAATTATCTATTTCATCTTGTCATTTTCTTTTGATAGTTACAACCAAGTTCTAATTGGCAGTGCTGCCATGGGAAAGTGTTCTTAGTGCTCTATTGTCAGCAGTTTTATTAAGGAGAGAAGTTGCTGGCTAATCTAGCAGTAAATGATAGGTTAGATGTTATTCACATGCTATTTATTTTAATGGTATCATTGTGCTACATTGTTTGGTGAATTGGAAAGTGAATAGGGTTCTAAGGCAAGAAGGGTTATTCTGCAACTGCATTTATAAAAATGGAGGAATTGAGTTGCTTGATGATAGCTTCATATTTAACTATTTGCTGAAAGATACAGACCACATTTTTTAATCTCATATTTTAAGATGTCATAATTTCAGATAAAGTTCTTGGGTAAAATATTTAAATGAATTAAATGTCAGAAGATAGAGTTCAAGTAATATATAGTATTTTGAAAAGTATAGTAAGGAACATAGGTCAAGAAACTTTTAAGCTAGTCAGCATGGTCTGTTTTCTTCATGAAAGTACTGTGGTCTAACTTTTAACAACAGCGTCTCACTCAAGCTGCTGAGTTTTGATTGGTTTTACTTTTTCTCTCTTGAAATAGTCTTAAGCAAGTATTAAATCAACAGGTAGATGACAACTTGAACCAGAACTAGCAAAACATTAGATTAGAAGAAAGCCTGTCCACCAAATCGATGTTTAACTGATATTTAGTCAGCTCTTACCTGGCCTCATGGGGGACTGACACAGTCCAAGTCATGAAAGACAAGGAATTAGCTCAATAATGTACTAGAGGATGTGTCAGAATGAAAAAAAAAAAAAAAACAAAACCAGAAAACCAGAACAAAACAGAAACAAAAACCACACAAAGTAAAAACAAGAAATACAGGTCTGAAAGGAGTCTCCAAAGCAAGTCCTTCAGCATAAGTCTTTGCTTTTATTGTTTTGGTGGCTCTTTAGGGAGTTGCCATTCTCTCCATCTCCAGTGGCACTGCAGTTTGTGCAGTCATATTACTGACCCAGGTCAGGAACTGATTCAACTGAAAAATATTTTTCTTTTCCTGTGTTCTTTTTCATCCTGCTCACTCTGCAGTCTGGTTCTGCCTGTGACTGAAAGCCACAGCATGGGACAGAGTGAAAGTCAAGGCAATGGGAGGAGGTACCTGACAGCAGTACCTGATTTATGCCATAGAGGTACCAAACTTCTGACCATGATCTCTGCTGTCTCCACTGTCACTCTTGTTTGGTGCTGGTTCAAATCCTGAACAAACTGATTCCATGTATTTGTCCAAAGCTATATTGGAATTTGAGACCAAGTGGTGTCTTAATAAACAAGTTATGCATTTATTAAAAGTAAAATAAAAATATTGTGTGTTAATAATCGAAACAGGATCCAAGTGAAATTCAGAAGGCTGATGTACTATGCAAGGGCTTTCCTGAGCAGCAACTAGTGGTGTTACCTTACTCCTTATTTCAAATGTGCTCCCCACCCAAATACTGGAATAGTAATTTGCATAGGCTACCCTTGAGAAATCAGTTGCATATATACTAGGATATACATTCAGAGGAAGCTGAGTCACATGACAGCCCATTACACAAAGGGTATGTCCACAAGCAGCACAATGCTCTCAGCAGCAGAACTACAGCTCACAACCCAAATAAGTGTTCCAGCTCAGTCACCTAAGCCTCAGAGATGGCTAGCCCATTGTAAAGAGGGTATCTGACTTAAGTTATTCATTTCTACCCAGTTTATGTGAAATATGTGATTTATTTGCTCAGACTATTATTTGCCAATGATTGAAGACTTATTAAGTATCAACATTGCTGATAGTCTCAAATCTTCATTTTTATATGTATTGCAATTAATTAGGTAAGATAATATTTTATGTATTGCAAAAATAGATGTATAATATATCCTTATCTTTCTCAGGGGAAATGTTGATTCTGATTGGCAGCATCAGGTGAGTTGGGGAGAACATATGGAATTGTTTTTCTTGTTACATTCTAATCCTTGTGGGTATCTTATGGTGGGATATAAGTAAAGGACTGCTTCCTTCTAGAAAAGAAGTATTGCATCGGATAGCATCCTCTGCTATGGAAGTATGCTGCTAATGTGTGTGTGTTCCCATGGGTGGAAAGATGCATGGGTGACCTTTCTGCAAGGTCTTTTTAAAATGAAATTAATGACTCTTATGTCTGGATGATTGACCAACACAGAAGGGTAGAAATCTATTTTAGATCCCTTCTTAAATGCCTCATGGGTGGGGGTGTTGTAGCTGTGAAACATCACTTGGCTGATGATGCATTTCAGCTCTCCTTAAGATAAATTGATGGGTTTTAATTATTTGCCGTGAAGTAATCTGATCTTAATAATTTTCTTATACTTTTGCTAGTCATATTCAGTACCTGTTAATCATGGAATGTTATAGCCTAGCTTGGCACATAAAATACAACTGAAGCAGTCGTCCCTTTAAAATATAATTAAAACCTAGAGATTTTACCATTCCCATGATATTGTCCAGTAATCTTTGAGCATTTGTAAGCTATTGACATGCTTCTTTAAAAAGTCTGTTAATCATTACTGTATTTCTTGTGCATCATGCTGCTGAGTTTGACTAGGGAGAGTGAGACATTAAGACAAAAATCTTGAAATGGGATAAAGCTGCTCTGCTCCCTTCCCCTGTAATTTTAGTCCTTGTATCCTTTTAATTCAAATGCCTTTGCTATCTTTCCCTGATGTTGTAGTTTCTATAGCTGTTCTGGATCATATTCAACTTCTTGTGTTGGCAGTCTTTGCAATTATACCACATTCAGTAAATCTCTGACAAGGCTAAATTGACTCCTAAAGAGCCTTTTGAAGGCCTCATTACCATCATTTTCTGTCCTGACATGCTAATAGGGACACACCCCTGCACTTCTAGCACTGCCAAATAATTAAATACTTGAATACCTGTCCCTATATCATCTAAATTTTCTAGGGTAGTGCTCATTTCTTTTAGTTTCAAATAGCATATTCTTTATAGCTGTAATAGTCAGTCAGTGGAAACCAAGAACTGGGATTGCAGATGTGTTTGCTTAAGAACTATTAAACCAGCTGATGCAGCAATGTATTGCTTATACATAGCTGTCTCTAACAGTTAAAAACTTTTTTAGATTCATAGGTAATCTTGTGGATTTAAGATTTTAGTTCATGTAAGAGCAAACCATTTCAGTTTTTTCAGGCTTGGGAGGACAGAAAGGTTCAGTGAGCATCTCTCGCTGATGCCATGGGAGGTTTTGCAGCAAATGTTACGAACAGCTCTTGCAGTAGTGAGGCAAATCAAATGATAGGTACTAATTACTGTGTCCCAGTAATTCTCAGGTATTCTGATGTCCCGTTTTTTGTTTCATGAACAGAGACTCAAGTTTAGAAAGACATGTTGTTACTTCTTGAAAATCTAGTGATAGAAAAAGTGCCAGATAAGAAAGAACTCAAAGAGGAATGCTGTAATAGTTTTTAATATGTAGCTTTAATATTAACTCTTCTGATTTCTCAAATGATCATATGAAAAGATGGAATGGGGAATTCAACCCCTTAAAGTAAGGGGTCCTATTCTTGGTCTTTTATGTATGTATTTGGCGGTAAAGCACGATAACTTTGGTTTTAGTAGAGCATCTTACCTAGTGGCAGAATGCTATTCTGAGCAAATGTAAGGTGAAACAGCTGTATTTGCAATGGGTCACTAACTGGGAATAACTACCAGATGGAAAAGATAATGGAAATTAATATCTGTGAAACAATGTAAGGTTTCTCATTAGGAGAAATAGCCTGTAGGGTGGGCTGGTGCGTTTTTTTTATTCCCTTCCCCCATCCCCTCCTTTTTAAGATGTTACATCTAACTGCTACTATTAATATGTTCTTAGGTAAGTAAGCTGTTGAATACTGGTAATTTTTTAAAACTTGTGTTTCTGGGAAATTTCTCTTAAATTTCACTCCAAAGCAACCTACGTGATGTGGTAGATTTATTGCTACTGTCTTGGGATTTGGAAATATTCACCTGATTTTCCAACCTTCACTGGGAGACAGGGTCAGACCTGCAGAAATTCTGATAGCTGTTGACAATATGCTCTTATTGTAACTTCTTCAAAGCTGTGAAAGCAAGTCTTTATATTGTGAAGCAAATCCTGTGTGGTTTTTTAAGTACATAGATTTTTGCATTTTTGTGTGAAGCACCTTTTACATTTCAATTCTGTTTCCAGCTTATAACTCTAATGTGAAATTTATTTATTCAGTAAGGTTGTAGTATGCAAAAGAAAGCAAAATAAAAGTTTGATTAATCAGTTAGCCTTTGCAGGGACTAATTTGTGATATTTTAATTATTTTTTTTTTCCTGCTTCTGTGGAAAAAGACTGAAGATTTTTCTCCGCCTCTAATGGAAATTTGTCAGCAGCAATTCTGTTTAACTCTTTTAGTTTCAAAGGAATTCAGTAAATATTTTGTCTGAGTTTTTTAGAAGGAAAAGGGATGGAAATGCACTATATATACTTGGTGGGTAGAGGACAGAGAAGCCAGCTATAGATGCACCACGTTTAGCTTGCTTTGAATTACCTCTGTCTCCTTAACATGTGTGCTTATCTGAAAGAAACAAAACATTAAAGTGATTCATTGTTTAGAGCTTATTTGGACAAAAAAGGATTCCTACCACTGAAGAGCCAACCACAAAATGTAAATCTTAATAATAAAACAGGTCTTGATACAATATAGTGAGTTCTTCCAGGCTGAACAAATCCAAGCAGTTATTTATTACTGAAGCAGGACACAGGACACTGCATGGATGAAATTGTCCTCAATTTATACAAACAAAAAATATTAGCCATACGCCATGTCTGTAAGAGAGTGGCCTGGAGCTGTTTTCTCCTGAAACATTGGGCAGAGCTGTGAAGCTCTGATCCCGTTATCTCTTGTTGCCTGGGCCTGGCTGGCTGGGAAATGGCATGGAAGAAAACCATTAGGAGAAAACAGATTGCGACAAAGTTCCTTGTCTGTTCTCTTTTTTTATCTTGACTTAAGAAGATTGTCATACCCTTGTCGCAGTGCTCTGATAGGAAAGGGAAGTGATACAAGTCAGAACTGTGCAGACAGTAGTGGTGTGTAATACAAATGTGCAGCTCAGTTAAGCATTGAGCAACAGTGATAGATGAGCTGCAATCCGATGAATCTCCCAGCTCCACTTCCTGAAATTCCACAGAGCTGAGCCCAGTAAAGTAAATAACTTCTGATTTGAAATGAGACTTTCACTTGCTTATATATGTGTTCGACTTTTACAGTGTTCTTTTCACTGCTCAGCATTTTCCTTTAGCCACCTTGAGTCCATCTTTGTCAGATAGTGGTTATTTAATCTTCTCTCTATTTTATATTTCTTTCCTTTTTAGTATTGGATAATGTATTTTGTTGAAATGGTCAGTGATTTCTTTTAAAATTGATGATAGCACAGTCTTTACAAAACTTTTGATTCATTTATTTGGTTTAAGTGTTTCTGGTTTTGCTTCTAAGCTTGAACTTTTTAAGTGGAGTTATATGGATTTGTTGCTGTGGTACCACTAATGCCTTGTTCATAAAAGATGCAGCAGTGTAGCTAGCTGCTAAGCTAGAATAGTCACTCTTGAGTCTGTAACATTGTATCCACATGAGAAAAAGGTATTACACTAGAATGTTAGTTATGACAAAGATATTTTGTTTCTTATGTAGATGGGAGTGGTCTTAATGCAATTGCACTGAGAAAAGAAGCCTCTGATTGTGGCTATGCAGTCCTAGTAAGTTCTTTAACCATGGCAAGGGGAGGAGAGGAGCAGGGGGCAAAGGAAGCACACATAATTAAGGTTTAAATTCTCTATATTCAGAAAGAATATACAAGGATGTTAGCATATAGAAGATGATGTGTTTCAAGAAGATAAGAGGTGCACTTTGCCTAATTTTTGTCATTACTTCAAAAATGTGTATCCTGGCTAAAAATGTAAAAAAATCAAACCCATTTAAATAGAGATGGTTGGGTAAGGGGCAGAAAACAGACCTGTTTTCTAGAAACAGCCATTCTTTGGCTTTCATGTGAAGTCACTATTCTTTGAAGTAAGTACTGGTTCAACTTTTCAAGTGGCATTTAGGCATTAAAAACTAGAAATAGATTGCTTGTAATGCTTACATTTATTTACTAACTGTCCTGTACACTGTTCTCCAGGTTTTGGGGGTTTTTTTAAATACTGGGATTCTTAATAAATCTTAACACCAATTGGAACTGCTAATGACACTGAATTTACTTCTCTTCTTGCTTTGGCTGAACTTTGTTGTTCTTTTGCATCTTAAATCTGTATGACATCCAGCCTCCAGTCCTCAGTATAGACAATCATAAAAGGATTGGTATTGATTGCATCAGTTGATGAGTGAATTTAAAGGCCATATGTGGAAATTAGGATTAGACTGGGACTTATACCTCTTGACAGCCTGTTGACTAGCTGGACACACTGTATAATATATTATAATCTGTGGAGAAGGACTTCATGTCTTCTATCTTCAGTAAGTGATAAAGTTCCCAGTAAAATGGGGTGTCTTTTGTTAAGTCAGTTTTGCTTTTAATAGACTGAGTGATACACCAGAAACTTATAATTTCACAATTTTCTGATTTTTTTAAATGAGTCAATACTGTCATATTTTTTTCCTGTGGAATTATAAAAGCTGTATTCACTAAAATTAGTTTTGTAATGTAAATCACTGGACAAAACTGTTGAAGCTTGACTTAATTGACAAAACATGCAACTCTAAAGGAAGGTTATTTTCTTCAGGAAGTTTAGACCCTTTTTTTATTGGTCAGCTCTCATGTTACGATTTTTTAACATTAAGTTAAAAAGGTAGCTATGTCTATCATTGATCTATAAGTACACAATTTTTTTTCTTAATGCTTTTAAGCTCAGAGGTCAAGACATGTAAGTTACATTCTGAATTTTATGACTTTTGTTCTTAGTTCATCCTTTTATCACATGGCGAATGTAATTTCAAAGGATGTTGGTCAGTAAACTTTTTCTTACATTGACTTAACATCTGTATCATTAATTGATTTACCAGGAAATTGTTACTAATCTGCAATGAAAATAAATACTGTTACTAATAGGAGGTGAAGAAAGTAATTTCAATTCAATGCCAATTTACTTTATGATGATGTCATTGGAAAGGCATTTTTTAGGGGTATTGGAAGAATATAAAGATCTAGGACAATAATTAACTTCATACATTTTTCCACTTGGAAATATTGCTCTAGTATAGAGGTTCACAAAAAGAGGCATAGAATGTGGCAAAATCTTTAGGTATCTTCTAAAATGTATCCTTAATTCATGTAGTATAAGCAGAAATAGTTCATAGAATATCTTAGGGGAAGTGCTTTGATGTAACTTCTGATTCTGCATTGCCAAAGCTGAATATGATTTGCTTTGCAAAAGTATCACTCAGCACACAGTCCCATTTTTTTTTTTTTTGTCTGCAGCTACTAATTTAGGTAATGCAACTGTATTTTCATTAAAATTTTTATAAAATAATTTTATATTGGATTTTTTTATTTTGAAAAGGCCAGTTACAGTCTTTTGAGGAGACCATGGCTAGCTACTGGTCTCAGTAGATACTGCTGTAAAGGTTTAATATGTTCAAGACTTTTGGCATGCTTTTGAAAGAATTTTATTTCACAAAGGGTGAGGCTTAAGGAAACTGAAAAGCCTATGGAATTATTACTGCCACTACTGTAGCTCAAGTTCAAGCCATTCTGTTCATGTGTTAAATAGCAAATTTTAATGTAGTTCCAAGCCCTTGAAAAACACATTGATACATTTAAACTAAGCAATTTACTGTAAGGATAACAGATTTTCTTCTTTGCGGCACCATTTATGTTTTTTTCAATGAGTATTTCTGGATGAGTCTAACAAGGTAATTACAGGATAGCCTTCATGGAATAGGCAGCAGACAAGCCAGCACTCATGGTGATTCTTGGCTGCAAACTGTGCAGTGGAAAGAAGCTATTAACAGCAAATTTACAAGCAATGAGGCTTAAGATAATAGATTATATTAATACTGTGTATTGGACAGAAAAATCTAGTAAATGCTCTACTATACATAAAACATCAGATGAGACAGAGGAGCTTTTCTTTCAAAATGGGAATTTTCTGTATTGGGGTATGTAAAGCAGAGAATAAGAAAAAACCTCCCAAGAAGTCATAACCAACTGACAAAAAAACCCTGTTTACAAAGGCAACTGCAAATACAAAAATTCATGTAAGTTGCATAGTAATAAATTTCATACAATAAAAATAGTAATTGTATTGTATATGTTGAAAATCCAGTTGTTAATCCTGGTGTTTGGAGATTCTTCGGTTTCTTGATAAGAGTTTAATTTAGAATGGAGGGAAGAGAAAAAATGTCTAATTTGGTAGAAGTACTGGGGATTTTTTCCTGTTACTTTATTCCCCTACTTTAAAGTGCTTGCAATTTTTACAGAGTGGCCATCACAGTAAAAATGACTGGCATAAATGTTAAGAATGTAGAATTTGATCAGATGTGAATGCTGACACCAAGTAAGAGGTCAGTTGAGTTGAATAAAAGAATTATTTCTGAGTAGTGAGAATGTAATTTCTATGTATTTTCAGACTCCATTCAAGCTTTCACTATAAGCTTATGTAAAAATTACTTAAATTAAAAATTACAAATCAGATTTAATGTGCAAATCTGCTCAGTGCTAGGCCCTTAGACACTATGTTTGGCATTACAGAATTGGTCTGATTTTAAGTGTTAGACCCTGAGCTTTCAATAATTAAGTAGTGCTAAAGTAAAATATTAGCAAGGGTAAAAATTATGTATTATGTAAAACTGACACCAAGAGACAGAATATCTATAACTGTTCTACATTACTGCAGTAAATTGATGCTTGTAAAGGAATTTATAGCTTGTAAAGGAATTTATAAATACCCATTTAAAACTAACATCACTCACTTACATGGGAATAGAGTCTTGTAGCAGTGTAGCACAGTTTTTGCAGTCTTTCGAGGCAGATAGGGTAGTTTGGATAGGAGAGGTGGACTTTGAGGTGAGGGGGAGAGCTGAGAGGACCACAGGGCTCAAAGGTGTGGTTCTGTGTCTCCTTAGTGGTTTAGTGCCTGACTGAATAGCTACTGGTGGCAGGGTGGATGCAGAAGCTGATCCTGGAGCCAGTCCTAGCTCACGTCCTTTTTCATTACTAGGACAACAGAATTTGCTATGCTTCCCTCAGGTTTGCAGGTGATACCAGATTGGAGGGGAGGGAGGTAGGACTTTTAATGAGCTGACTCTAGATGTGAGAATGGGGTAACGGGAAGGGACTTGCTGATGTTTGTCCAAGACAAGCGTGAAGTCCTTGCACCTGGGGTGGAATAATCCACTACTTGGGCTAGAGGGCTGCCTGGTCGAGTCTGGAGCAGCCTCATGGGAAACACAGGCAGGACAGGGGTCAGTGGCCCACCGTTGCAGCAGCCAAGATGAACTGCATGTGCACACTGTAAAACTTTAGAGTTCAGCATAAGTCAACTAAGTTATTTAGGAAGCTGTAGCTTAATGACAGGAGGAAACACTAAGGATGCAGGTTATGTTTAGAAAATATCAAAAGAGAAGACAAGGCTGAGGAGGGGCATGTATTTTGCAGCCTTCCACTGCATAAATTTTTCATGGCTGTAGAAGGTAGAACTAGATTTTTCTTAGATGTGTACAGCAGAAAACTAGAAGGCAAAGGTGACAAGTCACGGTTCGGGAAACCCCACTTAGTTAAAAAAGAGAAGAGGAAGAGAAAAGACGGAGAGGAGAGGAAAAAAATCACCACTGGGAAGTAAAGTTCTGCGTTTAGTTTTACTATCTTTTGCAATTAAGCAGCCTCACCAAATGATGATGTTTGCCCCACTTCTAGCAGGGGTTTGACTAGGTGACCTTGAAGGTCTGATTCATTTTGTATGAATGACCAGGCAGCAGTGAAGGAACTCTGGCATGTATTGACAAAGTAATTCCAGTCTGTAATGAAATCAGGAATGTTTTGGTAATCTGAGTGCTGTGTATATGAGCCTCTTTAAAGTCTCATAATGGAATTGGTACAAGCAGCAAAAACTTTTCTGCAGAAAGAGCAGAATGCTAGATTCAGATTAAATCTCTGTCAACGTGCTGGGTGCTTTCTAAGGCTGTCATGTATACCGGTGGACCTTTTTTCCCTGAAAATTGAGTTTGGATGTATCTGTTAGTGCTGAATTGACTTTGCTTTGAATGACAAATACAATAAATAAGAACTAGGATCCTGGTAAATGCAAGACATTTAATTAGAGATGAAAGGGTCTATCAAGAAAAACTGACTTGGTTTTATCCTTGCTCCTGGTAAGTATTGGCAAAAGTATTTCTACTCAATCATAAATTAGTTGGTTATATTTTCCAAAATTTAGCACTGTAGTATGGCAAGATTGTAACAATATCATGCTGTGAGGGAAATTGCATTTGATTTTAACTTCCCAAAGTAACTCTTGAGGAAATCCCACAGTCAAGTCTTACTTATTAAAGTTGGTATTTGAATCTTACTTTGCTTTTCAATGGTGGCTGTTTCGTGTTCATTCTGGAGCTGTTGGTTGGACGTGGTTTTATTTGGCATGTTTCTGTATCTTGCTGCAGAGTGGGTGGACCTGATGTGTTCTGCTTTAGGTTAAATGTGGCAACAGATGTATGAGTGAGCACAAATTACCCGTTTTCTCATGACTTAGACAGCAAGTGTGCTGAGCCTTCTCAATAGATTACAGTAGATACAAGAAGTAAGTGGGCTTATTTAGGGTCTTCAGTTTTAAACAAATCAGAATAATTATTTTCATCTGGTCTTTTTCTCCAGCCTGTTAGTGTGTGGCTGGAAGAAATCAAATGCATTTTCCATATCAAATGTGTTTTGAGTTTCTTGTAAAACATGTAGTGTGGTACCTCCAATGCACTGCAAAGGTCTAAAGAAGTCAGTCATGAGGTGATAAAATGTCATGAGACAAAGAAGTTGTACTGTCAGATTTCATTTTTCAGGTTGTGCTTTAGATCTGCGTGTGTTTAGAGTTCATAAATTCAACTATACAATTTTAGAAAACCTGCTGATATATTTTGTGGGTTTTTTCACATTTTAACAAACTTGCCAGCTACCAAATTTGCCTTATCACGTGCTGGTCTGCAACTCAGTTCATACCACAGTAAAGCTGAAAATTGGTCAGAAGAGTGAAGTACAAGGAGGTGTAATGAGCAGTTCATCCACTTTAAAATACACCCCTCTCATTGCATTTTGCAATGAATACATAGTGACAATAGTAGGAACAAACCTTCAAGGTGTAGTATCACTTTCCTCCTATGTTCAGATTGTTGGGGATTTTTTTAGCATTTCTTCAAACCCAGACAGAATTATCTGACCTCCAGATACTAACATGGTTTAGGGCTTTTTTGCACTACTGTAACATCATATTTTTCCTCTCCTGATATGTGGAAGAGATTTTTTAAAATTTGGTTGCAGTATTACTGATATTCTCTGTACAACCACCCACAAAGAGAGCAGGCAGCTCCATCTGTTATAGCTCTTGTACCAACAATCTCAGCATGGGTGGAAGCTAAGGGCACATGTCTGATGTCTCAAGTTCGAACTGTTGAGTGTCCTAGATATCGAAACTGCTTTAAATATTTAAGATTATAGATCTCTGATCCAAACTTTCTGTGTGTTTCGTGCCTGTTCTTTGGGTGATTTTGCTCCTTTCGCAATCTTTCAAACTGTTGCATTTACCTGCTCCAGAATATCTTTAGTCTTAACCTTTTGAATGTAGGAGAAATACAGATCTGAGGAACAGCTCTTCTTTTTTCCTTCCACCTGTTTTTAATTTGGCTATAAATATAAATGTATTACTAATACATGAAATCTGCAAAAGAAAATAATTGCTTTTTCCCCTCTCAGAGGCTCTTATTAGTGTACTGTGTTCAGGATCACTATGGATATTGCTTTAAAAAAAAGTACTCTTCCCTCAGTGTGAGTTTCCTTTACCTTATCCTTTGTGTATTGTCAGCTCATTTATACTTTCATTGGCTGTTTTCTCGTAGGAATTTGGTCCAATACAGTCAGGCAAAACATAGACTTTCAGCCAAATAATTCATACTTATCTATTTAGACAGATAAAACCCTATTGTTCAGGTAGTTCTAAACAAAAACCAAACTGTAGTGCTTTTAACAGACATGGGTTTATTTCTGGCTTCATGGCAGTTTTTTATTTTGGATTGGGGTTTTTTGCTTAGTTTTGAAAAGCAAATGTATGGGGTAGATGTGTAAAAATTTTGGTGCATTCTATACTTTTCGTAGAAAGAAGTTTTGTCTTTTTCTGTTTTTCACAAAGTGTGCCACAGCTTAGGCCAAGCTTCGATGAGATAGTATCCAAACTCTAATCTGCTGATCAGTTTCAAACCCGATGTTAGTATGCATTCCCTGTTCATAGAACTTAACTGAGAGGATCTGAGTTGTCCACTCAGTTGGCCCTGTAGGGAGGATTAATAATCCTACCAAAGGCCAACTCAGTTCACAGAACATGGATGTCTTGTTATGCAGCTCTTCAGGTATACCTTCTCTAATTATGTCCTATGTCCATCTGTCAGCCGTTAAATAAACTAAGGTCTTACATTTTAGTCTGTATATTGGAAATGTTGAAAATAGTAGCTCATTTCTTGTCCTGTGATGGAGGAGAAAGACTTTTGGAATGACATCTTACTGGAGATGAGAGAGTCACCGATCTTCAGAAAAAAATGGCATATCAGTAAAATCTACTAGCCAGTACCAAAATTGTCTTCGGCAGTGCATGCTATAGCACTTGGGTGCCATACTAATGAGTGTTTCCTATTTATTGTACATTGAATGGTCACCACTAATGTTTAATATAAAAATAACTTTCGAAAGTTCTGATTTCATTTTTTTTAATTGGTTCTTTGTATTTATACTTATCTTACGTATCAATGAGATATTTTGGGGTTAGAGGTACAAAATTTTTGTCTTTTGTTTATTGGGGGCTTTGCGAGTTGATAATTGGTACTTGGTAGAGCGAAATTAGAATGTATATTTGTAGTAGTAGCTTCTATTGTTGGCATTTACAGATGAGGGACAAAATTTGTTCACTCTACACAGACTAGTTAAATAACACTTCAGTATTTACCTGAAACCCAAAATAAAACTTCAAAATGTTTCCAAACTGAAATTTATTTTCTCTTTTGGCTTCATGTCACATTTCAGCTGTACCTTTGTCTTGCTTCTCAATGTTTGACTTAATGTGTCAAAAAGTCTTTCATGTAGTGAAAGAACACATGCCATTTGGTCTGTCAGTTTTCCTTCTCTGCTCTGTATCCATTTTGGTAGGATGACAGTGTTTAGAAGGCTTTAGCAAGTCTCTTTTAATTTGAAAACTACTTCCATTACAAGCCAAGCTAAAGTGGGGAAAAGGATTGCAGGCTGTTTGCTTAGGGCTTGTTGGTTGGTCGTTTCGTTTTTTTGAGGTTTTGGGGTTGGTTTTTTTTGTTTGTTTTTTGTTTGCTTTTTTTGTTTTTTGGTTTTTTACAGAGGGGAGCAACATGGGGACAGTAGTACGTAGAACAACAAAAATACAAGAGGCTTCTTAAAAGTCTTTTTAGGTGGTCTTTGTGCTTTAGTCAGTGGGCCATTTCCTGTGTTCTGTTTTGCTTTGGAAACAGTTGTCTCAGGCAGGTCAAACACAGACATATGCTAGTTGAACTGTTGGCAAACTTAATGTGCTGAGGAGCAAAAAGTGAATTCTGTCAAATGTGATATATAAAAATACTAATGTGAAACATACGTTTCATGGCTTTTTGGATTGTTCTTTTTTGATAAAAATGTAAAGGCAATCATGAGGTTCAACAAAGGCAAGTGCAGGGTCCTGCACCTGGGGAGGAATAACGCCAAGTACCAGCACAGGCTGTGGGCTGACCTAGTAGAGAACAGTTCTGTGAAGAAGGAACTCAGAGTTTTGGTGAATGACAAGTTATCCATGAGCCAGCAGTGTGGCCTTTCTGCCAGGAGAGCCAATGATATCCTGGGATGCATCAGGTCAAGAATGGCCAGCGGGTCAAGAAAGGTGACCCGGCCCCTGTACTCGGCCCTAGAGAGGCCACATCTGGAGTGCTGTGTCCAGTTCTGAGTGCTTCCGTACAAGAAAGACAAAGAGCTACTGGAGAGGGTGCAGTGAATGGCCACAAAGATGATTTGGGGTCTGGAGCATCTCCTGTGAGGAGAGACTGCAGGAGCTTGGCCTGTTTAGTCTAGAGAAGACACAACTGAGAGGGAATCTCATTAACGTGTATAAATATTTCTTGGCGGGTGCCAAGAGGATGGTGCCAGACAATTTTCAGTGGTGCCCAGTGACAGGACAAGGAGCAATGGTCACAGACTAAAACATGGGAAGTTCCACCTTAGCATGAGGAAGAACTTCTTTTCATTGAGGGTGGCAGAGCATTGGAACAGGCTTCCCAGAGAGGTCATGGTGCCTTCTTTGGAAACATTCAAAACCCACATGCACAAGTTCCTGTGTCACCTGCTCTAGGTGATCCTGCCTTGGCAGGGGGGTTGGACTGAATGGTCTCCAGACGTTCCTTCCAGCCCTGACAGTTCAGTGATTCATACCTTCACAGCTGATAGACTAAATCTGAGGCCAAATTTCGTTTGAGTTGTGAATAGAGAGGATAGCATACCCTTCCACGTTACTGGGCAGAAAATTTTGTGTCTAAAAGGACTACATGGAGTATATTCCTGTAAGAAATATGCCAGTCAGTAATCTTGTAAAATAAGGAACTATACATTTCTATTCAAAAATCAATAGGTCTCCTTCAAATGAAAAATAATTTAAACTGGAAAAAAAACCTGGTAGAATGCACTTGAAATTATTAGTCTTAAATCTAGTAAATTTAATGAACCTGCTGAAAATCTTTGAAGTCAGTAAAGTTATTGGGAAAGAACTGCAAACAGTTTTTCTGATGTTGTTTCTTATAATTAGTTCTGGGGAAGCACTAATACAGACAATTAAAATAATGTATGTTGTAATTGCTGAGATTTCATGGGAGAAAGCTGCAGACAGCCATGCATGTACCACAATAGCTTTTGGCTTTTCTGACAACATACTGGATATTTCCATTTAATTAATTTTTTTGTGATATCTTGTATCTATGATTTTAGATATTCATCTCTTGTTCAGTTGAACAGTCTGAGAATGTACCTTTTCAAAATACTTTGTTGTTTAAGTACCTTGTCATAAATTACTTCTCTATGACTTTGGAAAGTTACCTTTTGTGTAAAGTTTTGAAGAAGTGTGTGTGGGGATAAACTTCTAATTTACAGAGATGACCTTCAGCTTAAATTTGTTCTACTTATATATAGTCTGTGTTCTGGGATATGGAAGCTGTTAGGAAAGTCCTTCAGCTGTCCCCTAATTACATATCACAGTGAGACTTATCTATGCACAATTCTCTTTCACCACAAAATCTTCCTTGATGGACCTTTCTTTCATGGAATAGCTTTTAAAATCACTATTGAAGGGAGGTTTTTCATTCCTTAATTGCTTTGTATGAAACAGAAAAAATACTCTCTGGACTGCCACTGGATACCTGGGATAGAGATGAGACCTGCTGATGTGTAAAATACTGCATTTGTGTAAGACACAACACAAGCTCTCTCCCAAATCTAATAGTAGTTGTACTGGTGGTCTTATTTTTATAAACTTGAATTAAGTTAAAAACAAAAAGAGAATGTACATACTTTACAGAATGTTTTTCTCTCTACTTTTATATTTTAGGCTAAGTGCAACCTGAAATGCATGTGTTGTAGCTGTATTTTATCATAGTTGTTTAGTTATAAAAAATAATTCAGAGAGCAAACACAATCATCATGTAAAAATATCCCTTCATAGTAATTAGTACACTTGCAGCAATAAGATGAAAGAAATGATGGACATGTGGTTTCTGCTGAGTAGATTATTGTGGGTTATATACTGTGGGTAGAGTATTTCATAGGTTGTGGTACTGGCTTTTTTTGTTGTTGTTGCCCACGGAAATGTTTCTGGGGAGTTTATTGATTTGGGGGGGGTGTGTGCATGTGTTCTAATTTCTTCATAGCCTTAAGTGATCAAAGTCTACCAGACTTTTTTAGTTGCTTATGTTGAGATTTAGATGTTATACCACATGTGCATGTGAAGGGTTCTGTAGAATTCTCTCTGACAGTTGCGGTTAGAAGTGTATGGAAAAATTTGCCCACTACTGTTCTGACTTAGGCCAATGTATAGCAAAAGCTGGGGATTTTGTGTTGAATGGCTGTAATAGAGTCCTTTATTGCCTCTGCTGCATGCTAAGTATTTTCTTTAGTAGCAGTCTCATCTGCTGTATTTTAGGTCATTGATTCAGTGCAAATTCAAGAAAACACAGTTTTCTAAGTAACTTTAAAAGCTCCAGTAAACCTTGTACCCTGTTACAACAGGATCCTCATAGAATGAAGGATCTTAAAAGTCATTGGCCAATTTCTTGCAGAACCTGAAGCCTGTCAAGTTTTCTAAGCAAGCTGAGAAATGGAGCACTATTTGTTAAATACCACGCTCTTTGTATGAGATACTGAGTAACGAAGTCGGGATTTAATTTTCCAGAGGCTCTTCCTGCCGCTCAGGGTACTTGCTGTGAAGTTCAAACATTGTTTTCAGGCTGGTGAGGTAATTCTAGTGTACTCTCTGCATGCGGATGCACATCTGTTAACTTGGACAGGAATTATGCCAAATTCCACTTAAGTTCACAAGTACTTTTGTGGTATTGATTTTAATTGGTTCCCCTCAGTTGCAGGTGCTGAAGTGACCAGAATGTGATAAAAGGACAACCCACACAGACATTCGCTGTGGTCTGTATCTTGAGCCTTGCTTTCTAAGCTAAATTGAAGTGAGATTTTCTGCAGTGTGCATAAATGCTTACAAGGTGATTTTAAAGTATCCTGTTCATCAAAGTCTGTGTAAGATGCTGCCTTCCTTTTAAGGAAAAGAGAGCAAAAAGATGGAAGGTACAGATGATCCAGACAAACAGAGTGAACTGAAATTCTCAATCACCAAATACTCTCCAGTTAGGAGACAAGGCTCTACCATGCTAGGACAAGGTGAACTACTAATATAAAATACTCTAGGTCAGTATCAGCAGGAGTTCCACATGAATTGAGAAGTCCCTGATGAAGATTTTGGTGTCCGATTTGTGAAAGATTCATCCTTCTTCCCTGGGACCTGGCTGGAATACCTATTATTTTTCCCTACAGTAACCCTGCTTTGGTAGATCTGCCTGAGCACCATCCTGTTTTCTCAACTAGGTTTTAACTAAAAACGTAAACACAGCAAATCATCTGGTTTTGACTAGAAATATCAAGAGAGTCCTCAAATGCAGCTGTCTGTTTCCAGGAAAAAGGAGGTGGGAAAAGTTTGAAAGTTGGCTGCTTTGCAATGTAAAGTAGTAAAAGGCAATTCAAACAAAACCTGGAAGTTCAGTCATCATTCTGGAAGTGAATATGTGTTTAATACGATTCCTTTCCAGATATTTGCAGTTAAGCAGAATCTTTCTCTGTGGTGACAAAATGAAGTCTGCCATTCTTGCCACTGTTACCTACATCTGTGTAACTGCCACTACAAAAAGCAGCTGCTTTGATATCAGTAACTTAAACTACAATGCTGTATTATTTGAAGAATAATTTAAGCAAGCTATTAATTTAAAATGGAAAAAATTCTATATTTCTAGCTTTAAAATTTGATAGGAATGAAATATGAATCTTCTGTAATGTGTATGGTATGATGGGAGCTTCACGTGTTTGAATACTCATGAATTCTGATTTTAAGGACAAGTATTTACATGGTTCTGTGAAAAGTAAATATCACTAGCTGAAAAAACAAAAGGCAAGGCACTCTGCCTATTAGCAGCAGTTTGTTATTAATGCAGTCAGTGGTATGTATAGAAAGTGTATGGGCTTTCACTTCAGGCTTACAACACTTTATGGTGTCATAGCTATGAACAAAAAAAGGAACTTTTTCATTGCCCTTCAAATTTTTTTTTTTTTTTTTTTTTCATTTAAAGGCACCAGAAGACTCTTTTCTGTAGTCCTTTATTTTGGGCAGCACATATCTTAGCCTGAATTTCCATGTTAACTGGTTTTTTTAATATTTGATTTTTCTTTCACTATTCAACAGATAAAGATAACTTGTATGTAGAGTAAAATGTATTACTTACATAAAACTATATTTTGAACAATGTATGAATATACCTTAATTAACAGATAAGTATTTCTTATATTTTTATCCTGAAGCATGAGACTGGCAACTTGTTATGGACAGTGATGCAGTAGAGCTGATTTAAGCAGACTTAATTGTTATCTGAAATATTGTGAAGGGCTGTGGGAAAACCAGCATGTGTTTAGACTTAGGAGTAGTTTGTCTCTGTTGTATCTGAAAGCTTCTCTTTTTTTCCAATTCGATGTCAAAACATTATGCTGTGCCTAAAAAAACAGAAGGAATTAATGCTTGGTTACACTGCTATGTATTTAGGGCCACTTACATCCTCATGTCCTATTTGGCAAGTGGAGAAGGTGGGACTGTGCTGCTTGTCACTACTTTCAGCTCCTCAGATCCCAGATGGTGAGAAAGCAGCACTGTCAAATGAAGGAAAGAGGAAATAGGGGCAAAAACAGGAGATGCCATTCTGAGAAGTCAAGCCTCAACTTATGAACATTTTGACACCTGGCAAGCCTTGACCAGCAAGCGGGAATTTACACCTGCCCCAGTTTTAGCTACTTTTGTTTATTTTCAGTGAAGCCAGCTGTGTTCTGCTGCAAACATATCCCTTCTTTTCTCTGTGCTGAAAAAAAAAGTAATCCTGGAAGTGGCAATGTAAGTCTGAGTTCTTTTTAGCACCGTCTTCTCAGAGCTTCTCTTTGTGTTACAGATAGTTGAGGTCTAAGAACTGTGGCAGGGAGTAATAGTTGGACAATCACAGTGGGAAGGCTCCAAGTTCTAGGACTCAAGACTGCACAGTAAATCAGTATTAGCTGAAACTGTTGTAAGAAGACATGAAACACTACTTTGGTGCTCAGACTCAAAGCTGGAATTGATAGGCACCAAAGTTCACAACCATCATGTGAAGCAGACTGGAAATAGTTTTCCTAAAATTCACATGGTATACTAAGACAGATTCATGTATCTGGTCCTTACTCCTCAATACATACATAAGGCAGAATGCACCTGTTTGCTCCATCTTAATTCTCAGCTCTATTTTTCTGATTGTCGGAAAGTTATTGTAGGAAATTCTTGAAGTTGCTAGCCAGGACCATACTTTGCTTGTGGGACCATGTGACCTGAACAGTAGCAGTTTGAACTATCTTGGAGCCTTGCTGAACAGAGTAATACAAGCTTCTTCTATCAAAAGGGTTAAGGGTATGTGTTATTTAGTGTCCTTTCGCTTGCCTAGTCCTCATTTCCTTGCTTTGGGAGGAAAACAGGGAGGGTAAGATTTTGAAATGGGGGGAAAGCAATTGTAAGGTCATTTTAATGACGGAAGAGCTTCTCATGTTGGAGGAACAGAGATAGATCATCTTTTCTTGCCTTTTGCTTTGGAGTTACAAAGGTGAGAATAGAAAATGGGGCTCAATCCTCCTATCTTTGAGCCTTTGTATTTGACATTGGAGAAAAACCCAAGAGATATTTCTTTCTCAAACTTCTGAGGCATTTCCAAAATTACTTGTGCTTTGTCCTCTGAATCAAAAAGTCAGACATGGCAGAATTGAGTAGCAACTGGACAAAAGATACAAAAAAAGTCACTATTTTTCCATGCTCAGAAACTGCAGATCCTTAGGTATCCCTTCCCATGGCAGGAAGTTTGGAACTAGATGATCTATAAGGTCCCTTCCAACCCAAACCACTCTGACTTTTTGATATGATCAGTCTGACTTGTAGCCATAGATTACCAGATTTGTGTATGTGACTGTCAGAATTTTAGTCAATGAGCTATTTACAAGTTTAAGAAATAGTTGTTTCCTTGGTGTTTGGGAATGAAGGGAGTTGCAGAATAAGAATTAGATGTAATTGAACAAACAGAATTTTAACAGGGGAAGGCAGCATTTCAATATGTAACTCTCAAGAGCTGGAAAGTATAGAGGAGTATCTCTGCTACAGTCTGTTCATAATGTATTCTTTTCCCTTAATAACTGGTTTGGGAAGAAAAAAGATTTTTGACACAAATTCTAATACATAATTTTATCTATTTCCTAATAAAATCTGTATCAGCTATGAAATAATATTTTTAGTTAAAATGTACTCTCGCTTTTAAATTTGCTCTTTATTCTGTCTTAGTCAAAACCTGCTTAGGGAACTCCTGGCTGCTTTTAGGCTTAGTCTCAGTCTGAAAGGAAGAGTTCTGCTTTATGGGAGCATTTCTGCAAGAAGATAGTAATGATTAAATTCTAGATTCAGTGACCATCACATCACACTGCCATGGTATTGAGTTCAGCATTTTCGTCATCAAAGAGACCTTTTTTTTGAAAGGCTGCAATGTGTGCATTCTAAGGATTTTTCTATCCCTAATTATTAAGAGGCAGTTTGAAGAACTGTGCATAATTGTTTTCTTCTGAATGGATGGATCAATATACACTGTGCAGACTTTGATGCACAGCTAGATCATGGTATAACATTTAATTGACAAATAGTTTTGGATTGAACTTCACAGATAGCCAACGCCTTCAGAAAACTTCTGCAGGCCTACTGAGGAGCAAGTCTGTGTCATTTTCACAAATTAAAAAAATTCATGGAAGTGACTTTTTGATTCATCCGACTTAGTTTTGTTTGTTTAT
This sequence comes from Dasyornis broadbenti, assembly GCA_013397935.1. Lineage (NCBI taxonomy): Eukaryota > Metazoa > Chordata > Aves > Passeriformes > Dasyornithidae > Dasyornis > Dasyornis broadbenti. The sequence goes on along the minus strand of VZRN01002947.1, from coordinate 930,499 downwards.
TCAAGAGCTGGTGACACAACAGCAATAAATTTAAGTCTGTTTAATACATCAATCTGTATAGTGCCCAGATAAAGCAAATCTAATGTGAAGATTTGCAGGAGGCACTGCCTGCTTCAGAACTTTGTGCTTTCAAATTTCTCCCTTCAGTAGTCATTTCAGTAATTCAGTACTCTAGAAATACATCACAATATGGCTAGAAATTTTGTGAGGTAATTAAGCCATTTGTCATAAGATGCCTAATTACCTAGAGTTTGAGTTATTAAATGCATAGATCCAAATTCAAAGAAAAATGAATAAAAGTTCATAGTGGATTGGTTTAGAGCTTTCAGACTGTTTTTTAAGGTCAGGTATTGTGCAGTAGTTAAAGGGGTTAGTTTTCAGTTTATATTTTTTATTCAAGTAAAATTACTTTAGAGGAGTGAAAATATAAAGAAGATACATTCTGGGCTGCAGATGAGATGAACTGCAACTCCATGGCAGTTTATAACTTTAAATATAGCTTTCTATGTATGAAGAACTGTATTGATTTGCTGCTTAAGATGCTGGACATGTATGTGGGACTGGATTCTAAATGAGGTCTGGAATTCAAATACTTTTGTTTCCATGTGTTGCAAATGGTGAGAACAATGACTTTTCTGACTTTCACAGTATTCTCTAAACCTGATGCTGATCCATTTCCTCCTTGTATTCGCTGATATGCTTTTGAAACAAGTATTTCACTTCAGTTCATGTCTTTCAGGCTTTAAAAGCATCTTTGAAACTTAATACTGCAATATATTTTTATTTATGATGCAAAATGGTTAATAATGTCTTCAATCCCAGAAGAACTAGTGCTGTTTCTGACTCACCAACTTTTGGTTGTATGTTAATCTAGTGTTAAAAACAAACAAAAACCACATAGAAAGAAACAGCCAAGTCAAAAAAAGTCACAAAACCAAACCTCATAATGTCTTTCATCATAAATTTCTGTAGCTGATTTCTCATTTTCTTTCTTCACCAATAACCATGTTTCTTAATAACAAATCTTATTTCCATCTATGACACACAAATGCTGTATGAACCTACCATTTATTGATGGTTCCAATTAAATGTATTTTGTCCACACTGCTACAGCTTCTTATTTTGAAGGCATAGTGTTATATTTTTTTTTAAAAAAAAGCAAAGCAAACAAAAAACTCATTTAAAATTGCAGCATAATTTAAGTATTGCCTTTTATTAAGGTAGATAATGATTGTGGAAGACTTTAGCAAAAATACGTAAATGATTTGCCAGAGAAGGAATGTGTCTAGGTGTATGTAACTGCTTCCACATCTTTTCATTTTTTTTATAAAATACTTTTTACACGTTTGCAAGGTAACTCCCACTCAGTGGCTGGTGAAGTGCTCTAGTTTTTTAAGCAACATAATGAGCAGCTAGTGAGGATGGTTATCCTGGCTGCCAAAGGGTTTCTCAGAGTTGCAGTGACTGCCATATTACTGTCAAGCTGTCATGAGCTAAGTGATGGTTTTAAAGCGTGTTTGGTGAGTTTGTGGGTAGCTGGGTTTTTGAATGCTATAGCAATGCTAGCTGTTTCCTAAAATACTAAGACACAAAAGGTGAAATCCAACTGGATCTGTTTGGCGGTGCACAATAATCATGAGTGTGAGATGTAAAGGAGGAACTGCCATTTTCCAAGAGGATTGCGTCATTTAGCTGAAGACTGAATTTCTGCCTACAGTGACTGACATACCCAAGATCCTTGTAAGTTCCTCCATAGAAGAGTAACCCTCTTGGCCTCTCCCAGAGTTCCTGTGTGGTGGATGATTCAGAAACAATCATCTAATCAAGATGCTTTAACACTTCATCACTAATAGGCATTTTTGACAAAGTTTGGAAATGTAATGTGACTCTTTCACTGCAGTGCAGAGCACTAGTGGCTCCAAATGAAGACAAAGCTGGTGTTCATTGATTACTAAAAGTGCTATATAGAGAAGTTTGGAAAAGTAGATTTTGGATGTGTCAAACCAACCAGTTTCTGGAGATGTTGAGATTAGACATTTAGTGTTTAACTATCATCTGTAAAATTTTATATTCTCACTTGAAAGATATAATGACCCCTGTTTCAAGAGCACTAGAATGTATGTCATGTAGAAGCCTTCAGAGCAAGTAGAAGTTTCCTTTATTAAAGTTTAAGGCTATACATCTTGTAATTGGTTATTCATGGCATTCTGAAGGGGTAAACCTATTATTTGATCACACAGTAGTTCTGTCTAGGGCTTCCTAGTGTCGAACCCTTTGTTTTGCAGTGCTGCTAGTGTTAATTATATACGCGACTTACATATAGTGTGCACAATTTTTTCTTTTTAGTACATGACCACATATCTGCTTTGTAGAAGATATGTGAAACTTGGTCTAGTAGAATGCTGTAAAGTGGTTCAAAGTGATCACTGGAGTCAACAAAAAAGACCTGAATAGATACAAAGAATAAGTTTAGACAGGTACATAAACTTGTACAGCTTTTGAGTTTGTTTCTCCCTCAGTGTTGTGTAGACTTGCAGTAGAAATAGAATCTAGATATACCCCATAGGTATAGATAAGATTCCTGACACCTCTGCTTTATTGGGAGTGTTACATTTAGATGCATAGGCCACTGAGCAAGCAATGAAATTTTAATACTAATCTCACTTCTTAGTAATATCTAGTCTTTGCATTTCAGTAGTTGTTCTGGTCTAATTTTGCTGCTGCCTTTCTGATACTGCATTGATCTTTTGTGTTCTGTATTGTTTGATATAAGATTATCAATCATGTGCTGCACCATGCACCAGTTTAGCTCTCAATGCTTCCACTGTCAATGAGGAGATTTCTGGAAATCTGTTTACTACATTCTTGTCAATAGCGTGATCAATATACTGAGTCCAGCTGTGCTTTCTAGTCCAAGGTAGCTTCTTAAGAACAATTACCTGCCTTGTGGAATGCTAGTATCTTCCTCCCCTTCCCCACTAAAACTTCCTTAGAAATTAATTTTCTGTTTATCAAGTTTAGTTCTCATAAGGGTGTTTGGACTTTCATAGACACATTCAGAACTGAAAACTTTTATATCTGAGACATTGAAAAGAGCTTTTTTTATTAATCTGCTTTTGCTAATCTATTCCAAAGTACATTTAACATCAAGAAGCTGATCTGTGCATTTTAAAATTTTCATTCTGAGAACCAATATTAACTTTTTAACTTCATGGAATGATAAGGTATTACATCAATATTTACTTACTGTTTAACTGTGTCCCTGGGTGCAGAAGTGCATGCAACATGCATTTTCACAGTGGGAAGCCTCTTACTTTTCCTGGTTATTTGGGCAAATGGGGTGCACAAAAATAAGCAATCTTGCTGTTTAAGTCTTGATTATTTTAGAAGCTTTCTTTAACTACCAGCATCTAAAAGCAGAGAAAAGCGACTTTTCCAATAATACTCTTATTTGGGGGACCATATGGATAAAATTATTTTTGGAAAGAGTTTAAGTAGAAAAAAAATAGATGACACACCAGCTTTAGTAGATTATGCAATACAATGATTATACAAATTATTCACAGAAAGTGGAAATGGGTTTTGAAGTGACTTAACATACAGCAACAGATAAGTAACATGTAAATAAAATACACATTTGACTACAGAAAGTGTCTAAAGCTGCTTATTGAACTTTCATGGAGGTTAAAAGTTATACTGATTAAAAGAATATTTGCTTACAAAAACATCTAATGCAGGAATTCAATTTTCCTGCTGTTGAAAAGTTAGTCTTATTGTTTAAGTACTCTTTGAAAACTTGATTCTGACTTAGTGATACACTAATTTGAGCATTTATATTGCCTTTTTTATTATTTTCCAAAATCAGTGCAGTCTTTGTTCATGCTTTTAACATACATTTTGTTTATAATAAGTAATATCATTCTTGTTCATGGTTGTTTGTGGTACCTAATATTTGGGAGAGGAGGTGTCAAGGAAACTTTTGTTCCTTAATTCTTGTATCTGTGTTTTTCACAGACTATTGTCTGATGTGATGGATTTACAGTGTAGTAAGTGCATGTACCTATGTCTCTTGACTGGGAATCAAATGTCACAAATGTTGATGGTGTTATACAAGCATGACCTACATGTGCCATGTTGTGAAAAGACTTGAAAAACGTTTTATTTTTTTCAAACAACGTGAAATTCAGTCTAAAGTAACAGGGTTTTTTAATGAGGTGCATATACTTACACGGTAATATGGTTGGTTTTTTTCCTTCTCTATTTCCTATTTGCTAAATTGAGAAGACAAGAAATAAATTATGAATACTCAGTGCTCAATATGAAAAATTTAAGCAAATTAGCATGGGGTGAAGAGAACAGTAAGGTAATTGATAGTGCACCTCTTCTGTGAGGAAAGTCTGAGAGAATTGGGTTTATTCAGCCTGAAGAAGAGAAGGCTTTGGGATGACCTAATTGTGGCCTTCCAGTACCTTAGAGCCTACAAGAAATCTGGAGAGCACTACATGCTGTTTTTACAAGAGCATGTAGTGCCAGGACAAGGAGAAATGGCTTCACACTGAAAGACAGTGGGTTTAGGTTAGATATTAGGAAGTAAAAAGTCTTTACTGGGAGGGTGGTGAGGCACTGGTACAGGTTGCCTAGAGAGGTGATGGATGCCCTGTCACTGGAGGTGTTTAGGACAGACTGAATGGAGCTCCAAGCAACCTGATTTAGTGGCAGGTTGCTTTCTGACCATGGCAGGGAGATTGGAACTGGCTTTAAGGTCCCTTCCAACCCAGGCCGTTGTGTGATTCTGTGATTGTAAGAATGAAATGGAAAGACCTTTGTTGTAGTTCTGGGGTTTTTTACAGGATGTTGGTAACTTAAGCTGATAATGGCTAAAATATATCCAATTTTGAGTAGTAGACAGCTGGTTTGGCATCATACCACCATTCTGACAATAAGGAACATGCTTTTCAGTATGTTATCCTGGAAAGAGAATGCGTTCTACTGTCAGAATCAGTGACATGTATTTGCTTTGTAGGACAGTGTAGAAAATACACCAGCAAAACTGCTACTGATAAGTGAAGTAAAGAGCATGTTCTTGAATCACAAAGCCCATTTCAGTTATATGTTTTTTATATGTTCAGTGACAAACAAGAAACCAGCTCAAGCATCTATTACAAAGGTGAAGCAATTCGAAGGCTCTACGTCCTTTGTCAGGAGAACGCAGTGGATGCTCGAGCAGCTTCGCCAGGTCAATGGTATAGACCCTAATCGGGTGAGTTTGACCAGTTCTAGATGAAAATTGAGCTCTTATGTAACTGATGTGTGAACCAGGCATTCTTTCTCTATTCAATAGGCATCTGGAAATTTAAGATACAGTTTTAAGTGCAAATTCTCAATAAAGAAATAGTTCAATGAAATATATAAAGTATATTTTAATGGGAAACACAGGAGGAGACTAAAACTCAGTCATATAGGTTCTTTCTTCTTGTCTTTCTATACTTTACTTACTACTTTCTCTTTCCTTTTTGAAGAGCAAAGTAAAAGCCTTGTTTGCTTCTGCTATAAGCCTCTTGGGGTCTACTTTAGCATGCAACTGTGCTGTGAAAGAGAGCAATAGGTAGAAGTAAGAACAGAAGACGTTACTGAAGTTCAAGTTTGTGAAATCTTCTGAATCCTGTATTTTTTCTAGGACAGTCCTCTCCTCAGATATTTTGGCATTTCTTATCTTATGCTACAAAGTGTGATAGTGGCTTTTAGTTGCAAATGGCAGGTGAACACTGATTTAAACAAAAAAGTACCAAAAATAAAATAGATCAACCCTATATTAAATAGTTGTGGAATTATTCTTTTAATTTGGACTATACAGCCCACCTTGAGCTATCTCAAGACAAAGTTGTACTGATGCATTATAGGCTTATGAATACTATTTTATAGTAGTAAAACAACATAATTAGAAATGTGGCTCATATTATGTGATCACAAAGTATTTTAGGGTTCTTTTTATGCAAAATGATTTTGTGACTAACTCCTTTGGTTTCTTCTAAGTTGTGTTCTGATCAGCCACCTAAGCATCTTAACTATGATGTACCAAATTCTGTTACTACCCAAGTCTTGGTTAGTAACTAAGTACCCAGTACCAAGTCCAGTTCCTACCTAAAGTCTTGGTACAAAAAAGACACCCTTGGCCACTGCCCTGTGAAATGCAAGGAGTGGAATTATATTTTCTCTGGGTAGAGGAACTATGAAAACAAGAGAAATGACAAATAGATAAGGGATATGAGTTTTAGGCCCTTTTACAGCATCTGCTATGTACTTAACAGATTGAAAGTCCTACCATGTTCTTAAGCTTAGAAATGTTCTTTTCAAACTTGTCGTCCTGTGAATTCCTAGTGTCATCAGTTGGAAAAGAACATTTACTAGATGAGATTGCAAAACAATGTTTAGCAAATATTGCTAAATATATAGCACTACTTTTTGCATAAAATCCTTTTATTTTGGCAGCTGATGCTGGTATAAGGCTTTACTTCAATTTGTTCTGGGAATGGTCTTCTGTTCATGTTATCCTGAGTCCTTTGCAACACTTTATGAAAATGCATTAAATACAATAACTAGGACATGTTATTTGCTTAGCTTATTTGTTTGATTGAGCATGGAGAGTGGTTCCACATGTTCTGTAATATAGTGTGACTGTAGATTTTGTATTGAGAGGCATAAATGCTTGCATAATATAGAAGACACAAGTAACTATATGTCTGTAGATAGTAAGGGTTTCTTATGAGAATTTGACTTTTAATGTTTTGATCTAAATTGTTTTCAGATATTTTTGTCATAGCTGACTATTCCTCATTAAAAATAACAGTAAGGAAAAAACCTTCCTGCTTTTTTGGTCTTTTTCATCCAAAAATAGGCAATAATACCAGGCTGGTTATGAGTTGCATGACCTTTCTGCTTTTTGCAGCACAGTACATTTTAAAAAATACCTTTCTCCAAATCTTTTCTAAAACTGGAATAATAGCAGTGCGTTTTCTTTTTCTTCTAGGATTCTCCAGAATTTGATTTACTATTTGAAAATGCATTTGACCAATGGGTAGCAAGCACAGCCTCAGAAAAATGCACATTCTTTCAGGTTCTACATCACACTTGTCAACGATACCTTACAGACAAGAAGCCAGAATTTATCAACTGCCAGTCTAAAATTATGGGAGGTAAGTGGATCAAAGCTGTAATACTTTGCAGTTGGACATGAAGTGATTTGCAGGTGATTTATTCTGTGTTCAAATAAGCTTGCAGCCTAATGGCACCTTGGAATCATGGGTCTGAACATGCTAACTTAGCAGTAAACTGGCCTTCAGCATTTCTCCGCCAACCACCACTTCACACTCTTCTGTTACCTTTTCATTCCTGGTTTTCAGTTCTAAAGGTTACATGCCCTGCCCATCTTGTGGGAAGTTGTTCTCCTCCCTCTTCTTAAGCAACCTTGATTTTGATTTGCCTCTCTTTGTTCATCCTGAAATGTTTCTGGATGGCCTGAAACATGAGCTAAAAGATTCTACTGTTTCCTCACAAGTGGAAGTGAGTGCATGGTACCAGATTTTCACCTGGATTTAAACTGTGACACTTCCATAAATCGTGTATCTTAAGGTAAATTTCCAGGATTAGATTAAAAAAATGTCTGCTTAGGTTAAAAAAGTGTGGTCAATATGTGAAAAAATCCGTATTAAGAATCTACTTCCTGAGTAACAAAATCTATTTTGGATGGGTTTCACACATTTCACCAAGTATCCTTTAGGAAAATTAACTTGTTTAGTTATTCCTATTTACTTCTTTTGTCTGAAATTTCTGAAAATAGTCTCTTTTTTTGTGTGTTCTAAATCAGAACACTTAAAACTTTTACACCCCTTGTGTTCAGTGGGAATAAAAATTTGTTTTTCTTAGTGAACCCACAAACTAAAAGAGAAGTACAAACTGACTTGAGATTTTGTTTAGTTGAGATTTTTCCCCCAATAGGCACGACTTAGTAGTATACGGAGTGTTCTTCATTTTTTTGTGGTAATTCACCTTTCGTACATCTAGAATATATTCCTGTATGTTATCAGAAGTATTATCTTGTGCAGAGACTTTTAGATGTTCTTTTTTTCTCACTGTTATTTTGTCCCTTTCCTCTAAAACACCATAAATTAAAGTTGAAGGGAGAAGCCATCTCCAGTTTGGTGCTTTCATTTTAGCTACTGAAACTGGTAACAGATACAGATAACTTTGTCAATCATCATCTTCTTTTAGTGTCTCCTCAAACTAAGAAAAAAATGTGCAAAATTTCTTGTGTCTTCTCTTATTAATTCCTTTTCCACATTGATAGGATTTCCTTTGTTTTCTCTTTGGTGTGGTGGTGAGGAGGGAGCTGCACTAATGGGTGAAGATATACTCTACAATTTTTCCATTTCAAATGGGAAGTCTCATGTTGGTTATCGGTTTGCTAATGTTTCTCACTTCCATCCTGCCTGCAAATAAGTTAATAATAAACCACCACACATTTTGCCTTTGAACTTACATTGTTCTCCTAACCTTGACCTGTCCAAAACTGAGTTCCTGATTCGACTGACTCAGTTATTAACTTTATCCTGAATAAGTGTCATCACAGTGGAAAAAAGATTGCCACTGAGGTTCATAAATATATGCTTAACTTCTACTTTTTCAAGACACACTAGACCCTACCACATCCCATGAAGCATACCCACATTCTCCCTTTCACAACTTACTAGATAAAGTGGAAGCATTCAGTAATCCTCTGATAGCAGGTGGTGACCATTTCCATATTCCTTACATGTCATTCTGACTGTGCACAAATCCAGTCTGCGCATGTACACACACAGTGCAGCATATAGACATCCTGTAGGGACTAAGAAGTCTCCTCATGGATACAGTGCTTCTGTTCTTCACACCGTCAACTTTTTCCTCACACTGCATGATACACTCCCTGTGGGTAGGTTTCATTTTGACTAAAACTGTAACAACTGTAAACCAAGTAATACTTGACCCTAAATTTCAGTGACTGGCTGTGTGTCAGCCTCAATGAGCTAGCTGTGTGTATCAAAACCTATTTAGTCCAAAATAACTGAGGTATTTGAGTCCTGAAATACCAAGAGGTATTTTCTGGAAAATATGGTGAAATGTGTTATCAATCTCAAATTCATCCTGACTAGGGAAGGTAAGGTCCAAATGTATCTAAGCAAACCAAAGAACATACACCTAAGAATATAGCTTGAAAGTTATTATATCCAGTCGCAAATTTACAACTCTGATTTGTTTTTGTTGTTGTTACTGTTTTGTTGGTGTATTTTGTTAACTAGTCAAAGCAATATATTCAAATAATACTTAAATCTTAGCCTGGTCAGATTTCAGATAAGGCTTGTTACTTTGTCCCTCAACCAAGGTAGCATAATGTTTTAAGTGATATTCTTGTGAACTTTCTGGGGATGTGAAAAGTAATACTTTTTCTTTTGGATGGTTAGCCGGTTTAACTTCTAATACTGTACAACTGTTTAAAAAAGTAAATTATTAGAATTATATATGCATACACCCACATGCTTTTTTAATCATTATATAGATATGCACATCATATGTGTGATGTATATCTTGTAGCTAATATGTATTTTCAAAAACAAAAAGAAATTGCCACCAAAGAACACTTTTCCCCAAGTGAAACTGAAGGTGAAAGAACTTGAAGGGCTTGTTTACAAGCGTACTTATCTTATTGAACCTTATTCCTTCCTAAAGGATAAAAGTGAAGAAAGTGAAATTCTGCTGTTCTACAGGAAGCGCTTAGGAGCTTAGCTTTAAGTAAATAAGGGTGTTCCTGTGGAACTCCAGACCCTCTTTGTGGCTTTCCTCCTTTTATCTCCCCTCTCTCTCTCAAACACACACTTCCCCCTACAGACCAAAGACCTGCCACTGACTCTTCTGCAGAATCATTTTTTTGCCTTATTTTCATTTGAGTGTCATGTAAGAGTATAGTCTGCAGTTAAATAGGCTAGACTGTTTCCTGTAACTTGATTAATGACATCAGTAATTGCAGCAATAATGAGAACTGACTGAAGGTGTGGGTGCAAATTCTCAGAACAAAGAACAAATTCAAGTTTAGACAAACTGTAAGAAGATTCCTCCTACTAGTGTCTTATACTAAATATTTCAAGTTTGTCTTTTGTTTAGAATTTAGGTGAGCCCTCTCCATAGCTTATGTGCATTCTGGATGTTGTTTTGGAGAGTAAAGGCAGGCATTGGGGCTAGAGGGCTTTTTTTGGCTGAGGTAGGAAATATTTTCCCCTTTTGTGCCTTTATAATGTACAGGTTCTGATACTGGAATGTGTCTGATTTGGAGTATCTTTGTGTTATGTTGTTATCTGGTGGCCATGTTACTGGGGTTGCTTTGCTTTTACAACAGTAATAAAACAGCAAAGTTGGAGATGGCTGCTGTGCAGAAATGTCATCACTTAGAGGTTATGTTCATTAGAAACAGCTTGATTCTTGACATAACATTAAGCTGACATTGAGGATGAATTTGACTCTCATTTCTCGATAGAGCCTTGAGATACAGCATTTGAAGCTCTTCAAAGATTGATTCTGGGCCTATAATAAAGAACAAACATTTGCTGCCACCTTTAGATACATACTAGAAATGCATTTGGTTTTAAGCTTTGTCCTAGCTATATGCGTTGGTATTTAGCAGTTGTTCTGCTAAATTAATCAAAATATTCTTGGAAACCCAAAATAATGACATCTTTACCTTTGTAACCTTTTCTGTAGGGCACCTTAGAGGGGTTATTAATGAATCATTCTTTTTTCCTCCAAGAACAAAATGCTAGTGCAACACTGGTAATGAGTACTTTTTCCATACAGTATTACTCATCTTGGCTTACCACATTTGAGACCTGCTAAGCATACAGTGGTGTTTATCATACTGTGCAAGATTAATGAATAACCAAAGGAGAGGAATGAAAACTTGCCTTAGGAATTGCTCTGAGCATCCTGATCTAGTGGATGGCATCCCTGTCCATGGTGGGGGTTTGGAACTAGATATCTTTAAGGTCCCTTCCAACCCAAGCCATTTTATGATTCTGTGAATTAGGATGGGATGAAAGAGAATTTTTCCCCTCCCTCCTGTCAAATAACTGGTAGCTGGTTGTTTGTTTCAGTTCTTACCTGATGGACATTGAAAAAAATGTGTGTTTAGACATACTATTCTTGCAGACATTCATTTGTAAATTAATTCTGATGAAAATTAATTTGACAAAAAAAAAAAAAGAAAAAGGATGAACTATCTGCAATATCTGTTATTTTGATGGTGTTTTGCTGATTTGAAATGACCAATCAGATGACTCTTAGCTATGTTTCCACACAGAAGCGACACATTTTTTTGCATTTTATTTAGGTATTTCTTGCCAGCGTATACCAAATACTCAGTTATTGTCAGTCTAGGGATTAAAATATTAGAAACGAATTTTCTGCTGCCAAAGACCATTTCAGGTGCTTGCTTTTATTCCCTGCATATTCATGTCAAGATTAATTCTGCTTTGCAATTTTATTTAACTGGATGTATTTTAGTGATCTTAAGCTTAAAATACATGTTGAGATTAGAATGGATAAGAATAGCTGAGAATTTTTTCCATAGAAATATGGCATATAATCAGAGCTCTAACTTTCTAGAAGGGGACTATTGTC
>VZRN01002947.1:741924-918773 GCA_013397935.1 Dasyornis broadbenti | reverse complement strand
AAAAAAAAAAAAAAAAAAAAACAGTACATTACATTCTTGCAAAATCTGTAGGGATACATAAATTGAGAAGGGACATTTATCGTTATAAAGGTTGGTTCCTCTTTTTGATCTGTATAACTCTGAGACAAGATAATGTAGAAAGCATTAAGCAATATATTAGCTTGCCTTTTCTGAAGATTGAAAGTCTAAGTGAGGTGTTACTTTCCAGATGCAGAATATTGCTGTTTGCCACAGAAATGGGATTCTTTTTCTTTTCTGTATCAAGTTGTTATGTTTTGATGTTTACAGAGCCAGATTGGAGCTCTGTGCTTTGTTGCAGCTACCAATTCTGAAAATTTCTTGTTGGTGAGACTGTCATTAACTATAAATATTAATAATGATTGAAAATATTACTTATTTAAGTTAGCATTAATTTTTAAATGTATTAGATTAGAATTTAAAGTTTTCAAGTTTAAATAAATTTTTTAGTTTGGAAAGCAGGTAAAGGTTGTGTTAATAAGAATTTGATCCTAGTTTGGTGTTTCCTAATTTATTACCAATACACATTATACAATAACATCCTGTCCTGGCATCAGTGCCAGTATTTAAGAACATTAATGGGCAAAGATAAGTTTTTCTGAAAGATATTTGTGACCTGTCCGTTCAGCTCTTAATCCTTGTTCTGTATATTCTCCAGAACTACTAGAGATGTAAAACAGAACTGCTTTTTTGTTTCTTTTGAAGAAAGAATAAAAGCAGTCCTGGGAGATAGACAAATGAAATCTGTAAAAGGGAAAATTAATTTCTAATTTCAGTAATTTGACTAAACTTCAAATTTTAATACTGTATTGATGTAGGAAGGCAGAGACATCAAACTCTATGGTGATGTTGAGCCCTAGAAGAAACCAAAGTGTGTGAATGTAGTTGGCTTGGAAAACTATCAATAACACCCTTTTTTTTTTTTTTTTGTTAATTTGAACTTTTATTAGCACTAAAACCAGATCATGACAAAAAAAATAAAGACAACAAAAAGCCCTTATCAGTGAAAATCTTTGCTTCAATATGTTGCTTATGTAAAAAAAAGCATTTAAAATAATAGCTGTGTAAAGATATATTAATATAATAGGGGGGGTTTGTAAGCAAAAATTGGAAGAAATCTGTTATTCTCTTGTCTTTCTGATAAGCAAACTAGAAGTTAGTGAGGCTTAGAGGATGACTTAGCACAGTTACTTTACTTTGCATGCTGCAGTATTAAGTCCCCCTGAAAAGGTGTTAATGCATACACCTACACAGACCCCTAGTCTGATCCCTTATGACAGTTCTATTTACTTCTCTTCTTTATAAATAAAATACAATTGGTTTATAAAGCAGTTCTGCTGAACTGCTGACCTATTTGTAGTGTGTTTCAGTACCTTTGAGCCATGCACTTCCATGTGTTTTGTTTTACTGTGTGCCTGTCGTGATAAGTATTTTCCTAGCAAATGGAATTTAAACTGAATGTATTGTTTATTGTCGCTTGAAAGTTACTGCACTGTCAGGCTTGGTGCATTAGAGTTCTCCTTGAACAAGTGCTTTTGTGGATGAAAATGAACAGCCTGTAAAAATAAACTTGATGGAGAAGTCAGTTTCTGTGTGTCAGCAATGCCATGAACCTGATTCCAGGAGAAAGCACAGTGTCACAGTGCTACTTAGGACAAGGAAAACTAGCCAGGCTCTCATGTTGCATTACAGCGAATGAACATTAGAGATCATATCCTCCAGCTATACACTTAAGATGAAATACAGCTGCCTGGACTCATAAACTAATGATGATATTGATAAAAAGTTTGCAATATTTTTCAAATGCTCGCTGCAGGTAGCTGATATTCGCTGTGCTTCCCTATAGTTGCTGATAAGTAAACTGAAGAGAGGTTGATGGTTTTTATTCTTTACTGATCAATTGGTCTTAGCACACCTGAGTTATGACATACTCAGTTTGTCAGTCCTGTCAGCCCACCTCAAGGACTTCTTGAGGCACTTCTTACCCAGAGATGAAATTTGTCTCGAATGTAATTTATGATCATAGTGGCAGAGCTATTCACTGCCAGTTTTACCCTGATTTCTTGTACTGAGATTTCTTTTACTGTTTCACCTTGCCTAGTTTCATCAGTTTAGTGTTTTTAATAGATTTTGAAGGTACAAGTCTGATTTTCACATAGTATATTTATACTTATATAGATATGTTTGTGTATGGATAAAACATAGGTTTGGGTTTGAATATATATTTTACAGCATTTTGGAATTCATCAGTTCTTGCTTAAAATGTGAGGGATTCTAGTTCTGTTTCATGCTGCTGTGCATTACTTAATTGGTGAAAGCTGTCTCCTGGTCACCTTTGTGTGTAACCAAGCAAGACCAGCCAGAGTTTCTTCATCCTGTATGAAACTTCCTTTGATCTAGTTGACTTCTGACATGGTAAGGTGATTGTCCATGTTCATAATTACTTCAGAACGATTAGAAATGTAAAATAGAATTGGTTTTCTATTTCTTTTAAAGAAGGGGGAAAAAGCAGCCTTGGTTGATAGACAGATCTGTAAAAGGGAAAAATTCACCACCTTAATGCCCAGCTGTTTCAAAAACTGAAATCTTCCTTTTCTATTCCAGCAACCCAGTATTTCTTATGTTTCCTCTTTAGTTCACTGTTAGGTCACTTAATGCAGCATTTTTCCCAGTCTGGAAAATGAATGTGCATGGTGCATCAATAGTAATAACAATTCAAAATACCTCTATGAAGCATACATTGTTGAATGAACCCAGATCCATTTCTCAATATTTCTGAGCTTCTTAGACCCTTGAGAATAAATTTTTCATAAATTCTTGGGTTGCTTGTGACCCGAAAACTCAAATGAAGCATTAAATAACAGCTTTTTCTTAATGACAGTGCTCTGAATATTTGACCTCGTCTTGTTTGTAAATCACATAGCCACTGGCTCATTGGAAATGCGCAGAACCATGTGGTGCTTAATGAATTGCTCTATATTTGTTCCAGAGTTATCCTTTTGTTATCTTTTTGAATTTTGATTCTTTCCAGTGTCTGTCAGAAAGACAGGGCTTGATCTGGCTAAGGAATCACTTCTTGATCTTCTGGATGAAAACCGCATATACCGTGTTTTTCGTTACCGGTCCCTATGAAAGTCATAAGGCAATGACATTACTGTATATCTGAATGAAGTCAGTAGGAAGTATGAATTACCGTGTTGTCCAGCATTGTTTCAATTCCAAAAATCATTCTTAACTTGGTACACTGTAGTCCATCATAACTAGAAGGAATTCCTTAGTGTGGATGTTTTCAGTCTTCTGAACTTCTGTTGACACAGATAGGATCAGGTCAGTGTACATATAATGGCTCTGTTTCTGCTTTGATAGCATAGGTCATTTCTCTTCTGAAGCATTTCAGCATTTTCTTCATCTTTCGCAGTTTGCATATTGACACAAGAAAGTAGAAGACCTTGCTTGGATAGTCTTATTTACTAACATTATTTTTTTTGTATGATTGTTCAGATACAATGTTTATTTGATAGCTCTGTTTTCATTTGTAGTATGTATAGTATAAAGGCTGCAGTTTTTTGCTGTTTTTCATTTCTTTGTATTTTTTATTGCTTTATTGTAAACCTGGTATTTGAAAATGTGGAACTCAGAATACACTGCTATGGTGGAAAAAAATTAGCCTTGTTTTCCTCCTGACTTACGTTCTCACAATTCAAATTACCTTTGAAAATAGCTTTCCAGATTCAGGACTTCCAAAAAATAAATTGGAAAATCATATTTAAATGTTTGAAAAAGTCCATGCTAAATCTGTGTGAAGATGAGGCGAATGACACCAGTTAAACTGCAGTCTTTGTTCTTCTAGACTTTCCAGGAATAGTAGGGAAGGAGGATAAAAAAAGTTGCTCTGCAGCTGGGACTGCAGTTGGGAGGTGATCCATTTGTTCCACATTGTAATAAAACATAATCCTTTCCAGGTCACCTGGAGTAGAACTTCCAGATTCAGGAGCCTGGTTAAAGGAATAAAGAAATTAAGGCATGATTTTAGTTGTTCTGTGTGCTAATGTATAGTTAATCTCGTGTCCAGCAAAACTAAATCTACAACCAAGAAATACTATTAAGTTTTTATTGCTGAACAATGTTCCCTCAGTATTTTCATGTCTTTCCTCCATTTCAATCCTATGTACATAATTCTTTTTTTAAAGTCTGCTGACAGTGGTGTTGCATAAAATAGCACATTTTAATTCTGTCTAATTCTGTTTTCCACACCCTGATCTTAACAGTCATTCTATCCTAGCTTAATTATATATATTCAACATCCATGTTTGAAAAGAATGTTAGCCCTTACTCTTCTTTGACTTCAAACAAAAAGCTAGTTTTTGGGTGTCTAGCATCTTTCATTTGGTCTCCAAATGAACACGTATAAGAAAGCTTGCTCCTAACTCAGGTTTCTAAGCTCTTTAGATCTCTAATATAAAAAAGGGAAATTTAAAATACAAAATTGTAGACCATCAGTCTAAGTAGCAGATAAGAGGAAAATGTCTTCCAGGCTGCTTAAGCCATTTGAAAGACAACTCACAGAATTTAGTTGCAATGAATTGCAATTTTGATATTCATGGATTAGCATTGTTGTTTAATATAAAATATTAAGAAATAAAACACAGTGTGTAGTCTTGATGATGTCTTAGGCCAAAGTGTTGGATTTTTTGCTGTTTGGAATTACTTACAAAAAGATTGTTTCAGAATGCCCACTGTGACACGTTAGTAATTTTCTAAGTAGGTAATTTATTTATTTTCTTTCTCTTCACAGTATTTAAACTCACTCATAAAATGCAAAACAGATTGGATCTACATCGTCTTCACTTGCTGTAGACTTTATTGCATTACAGATTTTTCTTCATTAAAATAATACATAGTTGATGGATCTATATAACATTTTCTGTTCTCTCTCCACTGCCAGACCACTAACATCAAATGGTTTTTTTCCTGTTTGCTTTTATTTACATTTCACAAAGTACAGAATATATACCACTTATATCATAATAGTTACCAGACTTGGTAACTAATGGATTTTTTGAAGGCCATAAACTTTCCAGATTCAAGTGCAAAAACCTACAGAAGTGTTTTGTTTACTTTCAAAGAAGGTAAAAGTCCATTGAAATCCTCCTGTTTAGGCTGAGCTATACGACTTCTAGATTTTATGGCTCAAATTTAAGTTGGGAAGTAAGTTATCTTTGAAAGATAAATTGAGAAGTTGATGTTCAAATTTAAGTTCAGATTCAAGTTTTCAAAGTTGTAAATCCAATGAAGATTCTACCTTTTAGGAATGTTCTGTCTATCAAATGACATAGTCGTTCTTTCTGGATGGTAATTTAAATATTGAAATTATGTACAGAACATTCCATTCATGTGGTACAGGATTTCATTGAGTTGTATGAGTGTATTATCTTATAGGTTTACAATCACAGAAGTACTGTTTCTGTAATCTACTTATTATCTCGAGGTGTTTACGGCTTTCACATGCCTATTTAAGAGAGGTCAGAAATGTTTTTTCTGTTTAGGTCTTTTTGGTAGCATTGTCCTCTTTTATTCAAATGAGCTCTTGACCAAGGCTGTCAGCACAGCACCAATATACATGAACGGGTGTGTAACAGTTGGGAAGGAGGTGATAGGGATGAAGGAGGGGAAAAATGTGTTTGTCCTGTGGACATTTGTAATCATCTGTTGTGTTACCGAAGTGATGGAAAGCCTTGGGCTAGTGTTAGTCTAGGAAATGTAACACTCTGGTAATGTTGATTTTAACAAAACAAATGTGCTCAGCAAGGAGAGACAGCTTATGGATGTGTGAAGTACCACCATGGGTTGGAACTTTATCAGTCTAAATATGTTGATTTTGAAGTACCTTAGCTTCCTGAGTTAGATGCCTAGAGCTCACTTAGTCCTTTATAATTAGTGGTGTTTCTTGGGGATCATTCCAGATTAAGCTGTTCCTTACTGTGAGCAGTTCCATGACAGTTTTAGCAGTGGAAGAGATTTGCCTTCATGTCTTCGGTGCTGTATTGCAGTAATAAGTAGCTCTTTTTTTTTTTTTTTTTTTTTTTTGTGGCATCATTCTTTCTTCCAACAAAACGTATCATTTTGAGTGGTGAATATAGCTAATATGTGCAAGTCACCTGAACCTTGACAGACTCGGAGAAACTTTCAGATTAGCAAAATTTGTAATTTCCTCTTGAGCTTCCTGTGGTCACTTGCTTCATTCTAAAGTGTTTTCAGTGATTCAGTACAGTTTGGAGGGTGGAAGAGAGAGGTTTTTTTGTGAAATGCAGTCTATAAGAGCAACATTCAAGTTGATTTTTATTGGCAGTAGTTGATTGAAACAGATGAGAGTAACGTGAATAATTAGCAGAGAAAACTATTCAGGCATAAACATAGTCACACCACCTAGGTGATTTGGATGGTGCTAAAATAGTGCCCTTAAATGTATGCCTCCTGGATTACCCTGAGGACAGGGCTGGCACAGCCAGTCAGTCTCAGTTCAGATGCTGCATTTTTCATTTGATGTTTTCCAGCCGTTGCTCTTAACCAATTTCATCCTGACTTTGACCAGTTCTTATTCAGTCTTCATTCTTACTCATGAGCCATAACTTTATTTTCAGTTTATGTAGTAACAGAAATTGGTGATTTTGAATATGCTGCTTAAATAGCAAACACAGAATTTTCGAAGTCACTGACCTGATGAAGAAATAGGAATCTTTCTACAAATACAGTGTTCAACACCTCCATTGTAGCAGGTTAGTGCATTAAGTTTCTCAATAATAATTAATACTACTTAATCAGCAGCTCAATCAATAGTATTGACACAATGTCTGCAAGAAATACCTTTGTTTAGAGAACTCCTGTGTTTCATCTTCAGGACATGTTGCTGTCTAGTTCTCCCACCCACTCTAAAAGAAATGTCAATACTTTTGTGAATGCAATTTGAAACAAAACAACAAAATTTCATCAGGAGATGCATACACCCTTTGGATTACCTTGTCAGGGAAAAGGTGTATTAGGCTTTGTATTGGTAACACAGTGTATTAGGTAAGGTGTGCTTACGCAGTGTCAAGACCTTCATGGTCTCCTCGTTCTGCCTACCCCCAGCAAATGGCCTGGGAGGGGACACAAACAGCGAAGCTGACCAAAACTTACCATGGACATGTTCCATGCCATGTAACAGCATGCTCAGCAATAAAACTGGAGGAGGAACTGCCTTTTCCCAAAGTAACCATTGCTCAGGGACTAGCCATTAGGCCAGTGGTGAGTTTTTGGGTGATGAGTGATTCTTCCTGCATCATTTGTACCACAAGGTTTCACTAAAAATATTTTTTTTTTTTTAATATTAAATATAAGTCTTCATAGTAGTCACTGGATGGGTGGTTTTCTTATCCTATATGAAATATGTTTCATCATTCTGAATATTCACTACAGAAAAATATTCTGATTTTGAATCAAATTTGTTTGGATATTTCAGCTTGTGGTCATGAAGAAATGTAGTAAGTACAGCATTTCACTACTGGCAGAAGTGGCTGAAAGGATTTAACCACGAAAAACCCCCTACTTTTTCTTCATAGGATGACATCAATGTCAATAAAAATGGACATGATAGTTATCCCATTTCCAGTGATTTTACCTGTTAGCTGATCAATATCAGCAAAACTTGCAAAGTTTTTTCAGTGTTCCCAACTCTCATAGCTCTCACTTATGACCCCAGGGGAGCAGCATTTAAGATGTATGTTTGAATTTGGCAGCCCATTCTCAAACAGAAGCTTGCCACGGTGTATAGCTGCTGTTCTTTGTTTTAATTACACGTTCTGCTTCTTGTCAGTTTGGCTGTAATAGTGGTATTGCTTGAGATCCTGCTGAATTCTAGAGCTTTTCCAGAGTACACTTCTTTAACTCAAAATTGTCATAAGGGGTAAATATCACTGCACAGTAAGATTTTTAGGCATTATTAGTTTTATAATCCCCAAGAAAATTACCCTTTCTAGAGAACAAATCAGGCTTTCTTCCTGCAGGGTTTTCAAAGTTATTACATACAAAGTTTTTTCCAATTTGGATCTTCAGAGATTAAGTTTTTCCCAAAGGTGCAAATTTATGTGAATTTTAAAATCTTGACTCTAATAGTTTGTCATTAATACAAGCACTAATCACAGAATTGTTAGGTTTGGAAGGGACCTGTGGAGATCATAAAGCCCAATCCCCCCATTTAATATTAACCATCACCATTGAATGTAATTTAATACTGATTTTTATTTGTCAGGATTTATCTGTAAGAAGATACTTGCTTTAAAAGAATAAATTTGCTAAAAATGCGTAAACAGTAACAGCATAATCCACAGCCCTTGCTCCCCGCCAGATTAACATTTTTCACCAGAGTAATGATCAGAGACAAATTCCTATAATGAAATGACGCAAAGATATGTTAAATTAATTTTTCTGATTCTGCTGCTTGAAATTTGAATCTGTAATTAGTTTAGCTGTTCAAAAATATGAATAATTTACTTGATATCATTGCTGTGGAGTACTGAATAAAACAAAAGAAAATCTCAGTAGAGCAGAAGGTATTCTCGTTATCAAGATATCTCATCAATGAAAAAATCTTGTTCATTTTACTCTAATGGTCCCTATGTTATTTAATATCACTGTTGAAAATAAAAGGGTGCTAGCATCAGAGATAAAACTTCCCTTTTCTTACGACTGTAGCAAGAAAGCTTGTCCTACTTAACTGCCCATAGAAGAGATTTTTATAGTCCCTTGCAGAACTCTAACAAGAGTTGGGGTTTTGTAATACAGCTCTTTCTAGATCTAAGATTTTGCAAGCCACACTAAGTAACGCGAATACACTGCGTTTTCTAAGCAATAAAAATACTGAACTGTTGAACCCTAAAGGTTATTAGGTAATTGATTCGGTAGGTTGTTTGGGGTATTTTTAAGACCTTATCTTCATAACTTAATTAAATTTTATTTCCTATCCTCTGCAGAAGCCATTCTGTTCATGTGCTGCTTTTGGCTTTTGGTCAGCTAATTGCTGTGTTTCAGCCTACGTTGATTTTCTTTCATTTCTATGTTTCTGGTTTGCATATATTGAAATATGGGAGTTAAAACATCAGAAATCATCCAAATAGATGTATTTGATATGTTAGAGATGGTACTGTGTGAGCTAGAAGTAAGGGGAGGTTCTTTTTTTAGAGAAGTTTACGGAAATAATTCAGTAAAGATATATGCGCAGATATTCTTTGACTCAGGAAACCCCCAAAGCCACAAATAGTTGTAGACTTGGAAAATATACTAGATAAGTGTCACTATATATTTATTTTACTCTAAGCATCTGCTGATTCTTGCGTTTCTGTAATTTCATAATTGTCCATTGATTTTTGTTAACATCTTCAGAAGTTTTCCTGAAACGTAATGAACGTTCAGATCAGATCAGTGCAAAATGAGTCTTGTATTTTGTCTTTTATTGCAAGATTGTGGTTTAGGAATGGTATTCCCCACTTTAGTGCTCCAGCCGAAACTGTAACAGCACTGGCTTCTCCTCCCCTTGCGACTGAAAGCACAGAAGGCAAAAGTCATGGATTGAGATAAGAAAAATTTACTGAAAACAACAGTAAGATAAGAAAATTAACAGTAACAGCAAGAATACTAATAACAAAAGTGTACAAAGAGAGGGTGGTTTACGTGCAGAATGCTCACTGAGCTTGGGACAGTGGAAAACAGTGGCAGACAGATGTCTGCGCACCACGCTTTTCCGTAAGTGGAAGGGGAAAGCCCTTTATTCCAATAAATGAAAGATCCCCTTCCCCCACCCCTGGAAATGTAAGATGGTGTCCAATAACTTTGATCTTGGCCATCTGGACTCCACCCCGCCATGGCAACTGTGAAAAATTAACCCTATTCTTGGCTGAAACCAGAGCAATTAGTGATCCCCCTGCATCAGTATTTGCCAAACAAAATTGCCAACTCCCTAAATGAAACATTTGCGACATTTAGCAGGTTAAAGCCTGGTTGTCTGAAGATCAAGCATCTGGCTTCAGTATAGTTTCTACCTGTAGGTAGATTGGTTAAAGTGAAATTAAAATTGACTTGTAATAATAATATGGGCATAAGACATGTTACTGTTGGCAGGCATTAGTAACTCAGGTTTGAGACCCTCTGGGACTTGTTTTAGCTGTTCTGAGTGAAAAATAGTATAGGAATCATCTGATTTCTTATATGCTCAGGATAGTTTTTCTGTGGGGCAAATCCCAGCACTCATCCTTGAACCTGGCAAGGAGTTTTGCAGTGGAGCTGCTTGTACTTTAATAGATTTAGGGGAGGTTTGGGAAAGCTGTGTCAGGGGTATTCATGGGCTGCAGACTGCAGAGCCTGGTTACTTGCACGCAGTTGATCAGCACTTGCAGTAAACATACTTAGCTAGAACAAGTATGGATTCCCACACAATAGGTCACACTACAGAATTTCTTCCCCATCAGTTTCCTGCTGCTTAAGTCACAGTACCTCCAGGTCTTGCATAACAAACATTATCTCTGCTAGGGGGAGAACCTACCAAAAACAAAACCCTAAAATAACAGTCCTTCACTGACCAGAAGGACATAAAGTAAAAATAGTAAAATAAAAGGTCTCATTTTGACTGGTATGAGCTGCCATACAGGTAGATTCGGTAATTTTCTCCAGTCTGTCAAGACTTTTTAAAGCAGTAGCAACTGAATTTAGTGTTAGGGAAATACTGTGGATCTTCACTGTGCAGTAATTTTGAGTAAGTGGCTATCAAAACCTTTTACGAAAACCAGGATGGAGGTGAACAAAAAAGGTTTGTCAATTCAAAATGGGGGAAAAAAACCACCAAACCCTAGCAAAAGAAAAATACTTCCTCCCCAGCCCCTTGAAAAAACCCAAAAGCCAGAAAATAACCCAAGCCATTTCAAGACATGCAAATGACTAGTTATCTGTATCAAGCCTGGAATTTTAAATTAATCCTTGACATGGACAACTAACACAATATCCAACATGAAAAACCATATTATGCATCGGACGCAAGATAAGTGAGGTTTTCATGAATTTAAATTCTATTTGGATCCATAGAGAAGCTTTGGTATTTAAAAGTTATTTGAACCAGGTAATAATTCTGTGCTGAATCATTAATTTTACATGGAAATTAAAAATGTGGTCTATTTTCAAAATTCCCTTTTGAAGCTATATTCTGTATTGGTCACCTCCATTTTTGAAAAGTAATGAGATAAACTAGAAAGTAAAATTAATTTCTAGCTGTAATTAGAAATAGCCTTAGGGATTCTTCCACTATTCTGCATCAGGAAACCCAGAATTTATATTTATCTCTTCCCCTCTTAGGTTTTTTTTTTTTTTACATTTGGCAATTTAAACTGTTTTTTCTCAATATTTTGAAGTAGCTTGGGAAGAAAAATAGTGCTATACTATATAACTCCCCTGTTTCAGACTACTTTCCCACTTAGAAAAAACATTTCTGTGATGCTTCCTTCTTTCACAAGGATATCTTCATTCTTAAGTGCCAGCACCTTTGTCTTCTTCCTAGAGTATTTAGTTTTGACTTGACATTTTAATTGTTCAGTGCTTTTTTGTTCTTAAGCGAAGAGTGCCTAGGCAGATAACAAAACATAAAACAGAGAATGAGAAAAATGCCATTCTTTGTTTTTACAACCATTTCTTCCAAACTTCCATTGAATTTTTACTGGCACCAGTATATCTGAGCGTCATTAATTTTTGTAGGCATATAGATGAATTATGTTATGATGGAGATGGTCATATTAATGAATTTGAACTGCTTGTTATAATGCTTTTAATGTTTATTCAGTGACACAGATGTAGTTCTGTGCATTTAAGTGGGATCCATAAATATCTGATTCTTAAAATGAAAAAAATGTTGTCATGACATAGATTAAGCTTCTTAATTATCAAAGTTAAATACATTTATTTCCTCCTCAGAAGTATGTAGTTGCTAAATGTTTTATTAATGCATATACAATTAAAATTGAATGCTTGCGCTTGCAAATCAGTCACTGTAGGGTCTTATCACTAATGTACAGATAAATCCCTGCATTGAGCTGAAATATATTTGATATGGCTCATAAAGAATGCGATGAACCTTTTACGAATATGTGATAAAACAAATGATGCAATCTAAATAATGGTATCTCTATAGACCAATTAGTTTCTTCGCATACTTGATTGATGACAGTATTCCTGTATCTTTCAGGTATTGGGTATGGTGGCTAAAGGATGTACTTTTCATTGTGCATGATAAAAGTCCTAAAGCTGATTTCATGGGGTGTAAGAGCTTCTGATACAGCTTGAATTGTAGAATATCCTGAGTTGGAAGGGACCTACAAGGATCATCAAAGTTCAGCTCCTGGCCCTGCACAGGACACCCCAAGAGTCACATCATGTACCTGCAAGCATTGTCTAAACACTTCTTGAACTTTGTCAGGCTGGTGCTATTACCACTGCCCAGGGGAGCCTCTTCCAGTGCCCAGCCACCCTCTGGGTGAGAAATCTTTTTCTAATATCCAGCCTAAACTGAAGAGATCAGGTGCCTGCCCCTCCTCGTCCCCTTATGAGGAAGTTGTAGACTGCTGTGAGGTCTGCCCTCAGTCTCCTTCAGGCTGAACAAGTCAAGTGACCTCAACCACTTCTCATATGATTTCTCCTCTAGATCCTTCACCATCATTGTAGTACTTCTTTGGACACTCTCTAATAGCTTTATAGCCTTTGTGCATTGTGGTGCCCAAAACTGCACACAGGACTGGAGGTGAGCAGAGCAGGACAACCCCCTCCCTTGCCCAGCTGGCGATGCTGTGCCTGATGCACCCCAGGACAGGGTTGGCCCTCCTGGCTGCCAGGGCATTGCTGACTCACATTCAACTTGACATTGGCCTCGGCCTTTCCATGACACTACTCTCCAGCCCCCTCATTCCCCAGTCTTTCCATACATCCAGGGTTGCCCTATCCCAGGTGCAGAATCCAGCAGTTTCCCTTGTTGAACTTCATATGGTTGGTGATTGACCAGCCCTCTAATTTGTCAAGGTGTCTCTGCTG
Organism: Dasyornis broadbenti; assembly: GCA_013397935.1. NCBI lineage: Eukaryota > Metazoa > Chordata > Aves > Passeriformes > Dasyornithidae > Dasyornis > Dasyornis broadbenti. Next base: position 905,657 of record VZRN01002947.1, on the reverse strand, counting down.
GGTGTCTCTGTCTTGGAGGGAGTCAACAGCTCCTCCCAATTTAGTATTGTCTGCAAACTTACTTAGTATACATTCAAGTCCTGCATCCAAGTCCTTTTCAAAGATGTTGAAAACAGCCCTGCAGAACCTCACTAGTGACAGGTGCCCAGTCTGATGTCCCTGCATTCACTGTAACACTTTGTGCCTGACCTGTGAGCCAGTTGCTCACCCATCCCATGTTGTGTTTATCCAGCTGTTGGACATCTTGTCCAGAAGGATCCTGAGTCAAAGGCAGTATCTAAAGTTTTACTGAAACCCTAAAGGATTCCATCAACATGGAAAGCATTTCTCAGGATATTTTGAATCAGAGTAGTTACCTCCTGAAGAACAGCTTAAAAGTTTTGCAGGTTATAGATAATTTTAGTCATGGGAGTGATTTTCCAATATGTCCAGTGCAGGTGTTGCTATTCCTGCAGTGATCCTAATACAAGGATGAGACATAGTCAGTCATACCAGCAACCACCTACACATGCTCTAGAAATACACTGATGAAATTCCATAGACTACTGACATGTAGGTTTCTGAGTTGCTCATAGATTAGAATAGGGGGTTTTTTTATTGTTTTACTGACATTCCATTGGTAAAGATTCTCCAAAGGTAGTTTGTCAGAACAGTGTCAAAATAGCAGCTTCTCTGCAAGTCACTGCCCATGAGAAAATACATCAGATCTTACCTGGAGAGAACACAATATTGTGTTAGCAAGAGGAAAAAACAATTACTGTTATTGTGCCAAACTCAAGTTCATTCTTCTCTGCTGAAAATAATGTGGAGAAATAGATACCAATCTTTGGCCACAAATCCACAGATATTTTTAGGAGTACAGAAAATAGAGAATATTTTTGTTCTGTAGTTTCCTATTGACATGACAGAAGGTCAGCAATGTGTTAAATTCTGCTCTCCAGCACATTTTAAGACTTTGGAAGGTGCTTAATTTTATAAGGTTATCCATGTAGTCTGCTTCCCGTGAATTCAGCAGAGGCTTGGTGATCTTGTAAACAACAGATTTAATTCAGTGTTGGGAGCTTTTAAAACTCTCATCCTAGAAAACTAACACTATACAAGAGGCTAAAGCCATTAGATCATACCACCAAAAAAGGAAAACTATTTCTAGTGCAGCATTGCTCAGTACATGTGTTTATTGGAAAAGCTGCGTGAACAGAAGCCAAAATAATAGCCTCCTTTAAAAAATTATGAACAAAATAGCAATTGACTGAAAGATTTTAAAGTAAGAAAGTGTGCAATATATAAAGTTGTTTGGTTTTACAATCAAACTCCTCAGGGTCTGAAGCGAGACCACTTGAAAAGATTAATTTCTGTCTCTCTGAAGTTCCAGCTCACAGTGTGTTAGATATAAATCTCTTCAACAATAATGCCAGCTGTTATATTCCTTTTCTAAATGCAGCCTCTTTGTTCCATGCAACAAAAGAAAACAACCCCAAACCTGTAGCAGTTCCATGTCCTATACATCCATTTTTTTTAACTCCTGATGCGAAAAACTTAACAATATTAGTATACAGGAGGCCAGGGTGCTCTTTTATTGGTATTCCTCATATTGACTCATCATCTGTGAGTCACTGTGCGTAGGTTTTTGAGTCTCTCCCTCACCTCCATAGTTTAATACTAGTTGTGTTTTAGTTTAATAAAATTGTAAGGCAGTTTTCTTTATCTCAGGAATTCCTGCATATGCAGCTTGTACTGTGCTCCACAGGCTACTCAGGGCAACCTTTAGATTCACTATTCATTGTTTTCTTGGTCTTTCTAAGGAAAGGATTATTATTTGAAAACTGGGTCTGAAAGGGTCACTTGTTCTTCTTTTTTTCAAATGAAACTGTGTGCTAGTTTCAGCTGTGGTTTTTCACAGTGGCTGGTACAAGGCTATGTTTTGGATTTGTGCAACACAGGGTTGATAATATAGAGATGTTTTTGCTGAGCTGAGCTTGCACAGAACCAAGGTCTTTTCTGCTTTTCATACTGCCACACTGGCAAGGAAGTTGGGGGTGCATGGGAGGTTGGCAGGAGACACAGCAGGGACAACTGAACGAAGGGATATTCCAGACCAAATGACATCATGCTGAGTACATGAAGTGGGAGGAAGAAGGAGAAAGGGGGAGAAGTTTGGGGTAATGACTTTTGTCTTCATGAAGAACTGTTACTGTGTGATGAGTGTCTGCTCTCCTGGGGATGGCTGAACTCCTTCCTGTCCATGGGAAACAGTGAATTAATTCCTTGTTTTACTTTACTTGAGTGCATAGCTTTTGCTTTCTCATTAAACTGTCTGTATCTCACCCCATCAGTTTTCAAATTTTTACCTTTCCAATTCTCTCTCCAGTCCTACTGGTGGGAGAGTGAGCAAGTGACTGCATGGTGCTTGGATGCTGGCTGGGGCTAAACTGCAACAAGCTAGTAGCAAAATAGCCCTTCAACTTAATGTTTGGGTTTTAGTATTTAACCTGAGAATATTTTTGAAGTAGATACACTTCTCAGACTAATGATAAAATCAGTGTGTTTGCGTCTATTTCCACTTGTCCTTGTATGTCAGTAGAAGGAGCAAACTTTAAACAGCAGATTTCTGTAGAGCTCACTTCAGCTGTGTTGAACTCGTGTCATACCTTTACCAGAATAATTCATTTAAAAGTATTATATATTTGGTTTTAATCCTGTGGAAGAAAGGAGGGCAGCCAGGACAGCTAGGGGATCAAGCCCAACCAGCATGAATTTACAAAAGGAAGGTGCTGCTTGATTCCCCTGATTTCCTTCTGTGACAAAGTGACTTTCTCAGTAGATGAGGGGAAGGCTGTCGATGTTGCTTATCTAGACTTCAATGAAGAAGTGTTTGACACCATCTCCCACAGCATTCTCCTAGATCAGCAGGCTGCTTGTTGCTTGGATGAGTGGACTCTTTGATGGATAAAAATCTGGCTGGATGTCCAGGCCCAGAGAGCTGTGGTGAATGGAATTAAATCCAGTTGGTAGCCTGTCACCAGCAGTGTTCCCCAGGATTGTTTTGGGGCTGGTCGTGTTGAACATCTTCATTTACCATCTGGATGTGGGGATTGAGGGCATCCTCAGTAGATCGGCGGATGGTACTAAGCATTGGTCTCTCGAGGAAAGGAAGGCTCTACAGAGGGATCTGGACAGACTGAATCGATGGGATAAGGTTCATGAGGTTCAATAAGGCCAAGTGCCAGGTCCTGCACTTGGGTCACAGCAATCCCAGGCAGTGCTACAGACTGGGGCAAGAGTGGCTGTCCAGCAGAAAGGGACTTGGGGATGCTGGCCAATAGCGGGCTCAGTGTGAGCCAGCAGTGTGCCCAGGTGGCCTAGAAGGCCAGTGGCATCTTGGCCTGTATCAGAAATAGTGTGGCCAGCAGGACCAGGGAAGCGACTATCCCTCTGTACTCAGCACTGGTGAGGCCACACCTCAAGATCTGTGTTCAGTTTTGGGCCCCTCACTTCAAAAAGGCCTTTGAAGTCCTGGAGCATGTCCAGTGAAGGGCACCGAGGCCCATGAAAGGTCTAGAGAGCTTGTCTGATAGGAGCAGCTGAGGGAGCTGGGTTTTTTCAGTCTTGAGGAGGGTCAGGGGGGGATCTCCTCACACTCCACAACCACCTGAAGAGAGGTTGTAGTGAAGTGAGCTGGTCCAGATCTAGAGCACATCAGCTCTAGAACATTATAAATTAAATTAATTGTGCTTAATACAAAGCCTCTATGTACTTTGAGTACTCTAATGGTTTCTTTTGGTGTTGCAGGAAACAGCATACTTCATTCAGCAGCAGACAGTGTGACAAGCGCAGTACAGAAGGCAAGTCAGGCCTTGAATGAGCGTGGTGAAAGGCTAGGTCGTGCAGAAGAAAAAACAGAGGAGCTGAAAAACAGTGCTCAGCAGTTTGCAGAAACTGCACATAAGGTAAGATTTCTGCAGGATAAGACTCAGTAGGTTAAAGTCAAACATTAGGCTCTCAGAGTTTATTGAATGAAAGCATGTATCTATAGTTGTGTAAAGGCTGGAACTTAGCTCAGGGTATACATCAAATCCTGCTTCATTATCAAATTCACCTTCTTTGCCTCTGAAAAATCCCTTCCATTTATTGGTGACTGCACATGATCTCAAAGTTATAAATTCTGTATAATAAAAACTCCTCAGAGTTGCCTGTTGAAGACACATTTTTCAAAAAAAAAAAAAAAAGGTCTTGTTTGAGGAGAGAAAGAAAAGTGTTGGATTAAGTTCTTTCATGCTGAAATGCATTTCTAGTATATTCCTATAAATAATAATTTTTTAAAAAGCATATTTGTAACCAAATCCTTGAACATCGAAGGCTTATGTCAGTTAAGTTTGAGTCATTTTTTGGTCATATTTCACTGGTAGCAAATGAGGGAATTTTAACTGCCCCTACCAGTTCTGCTTTCTAGATAACTTCCCTGAGAATTCACTCATCTCAACTTTGTTACCATGCTATAAATCTACAGATAGCTTTTTTTTTATTATATCGAACCTAAGCTCTCTGCTTGGTTTGCAAAGTCAGTTTGTCTACACATTTTATAGAAGTTTTAACTCACTTCATCTCTTTTTTTCTCCCTTTCATTCCCTGTTAAGTCCATTCTTGAATTATTTGAAATGGAAATAATCGGTAATCACAGAGGTGGAAAGGCAATCAGTCCTTTATTTTTCATCATTATGTAGTGGCAGAGCTCCTGAATAGGTGGTTTAAATTACTTGTCTAGAATTTCTGATTGTAGTTAAGAATCAAAATCATTGAATCAAAATTACTATTCTTTAAGCATGTCTTTGTTTCTGGTGTCTTGCTCTAGCCTTCTTCACAGATAGCAAAATAATGGAACATTGGGAAACAGAGCTCTGGACGCAGATAAATTCTGCCTCCTCAGCATGGCAAAGGGAAGCTTTGCCTGTATGTCCCAGGGAAGAGGATGACTGCATATCTGTGTGCAAAAAAGTTATGGATTTTGGGCATCTTTTGGAGAATTTGTCGTACAAACTCTTCTCATCCAGACTAGCCACATTAGGTTGATACCACTGTCGTTATATGTGATCTCTCTCTAATTAATCTTTTCTTTCTTTTTCAGCTTGCTATGAAGCACAAATGCTGATATACTGCCCAAAGCTGAAATCTTCTCAAGAGAAGCTAAAAGGCTACATTCAGCAACTTTTACAGGAGATCCAGTCTTCTGTGTGCTTTTTCCTTCCAGTTCAGTGGAGATGCATTCTTTCAGTTTCTGTGCAGGAAAAAGTGTTGCATTTCTACCTTTTTGACTTACATTTGTTCCTCTTTTTTTAATATGCTACACAGTCCTGCAGTGCTTTCTACCTGTTTTTCGGTTGTTACAGGAGTGAAAGCAAACGTTGAAAAAGGACCAAATGACAAGCTGATCAGGATTAAAATAGTAATATTCTTCCCTGCTTGTACAAAAAAAAAAAAAGATTAACTGATTGTGGACATGTGTGTGGAAATAAAATCCAAAGAAGAGGTATAATTTTCTTCATTTAATGTAGCATCAGCAAAATGTGAATGTCAGAATTAAACATTGGGGTTGTAGCTATAGTGGAGGACAAATGGCTTTGTCCTGGGAAACAGAAAAAAATGTTTCTTCTACCCAATGTAGGAAGTGTTGCATGTGCACCAGCATTCAGAAGTTCATACCTGAATTCCATTCATATCAGCATTTTACATATTCCTATTTTCACTTTCAGACTGGTTTTTTGAATAGTATAGTGAAACCTAAAGAATGTATTCTTGAAGTTTCAAAATTAAGGAAAAGAAGTAATTTTTACATCTATACGCACATGTCTATGCCTCAAGCACGAGCTACAATTTAACAATGTTATATAAAACATTTCTTTTTACCTGTGATTGTGTAGCTAAAGACCATGAAAATGAGAATGCAAAGGCTTGGGAAGATGAGAGTGCACTATTTTAAAGACATCTGTTTTTCATAAATTCTACAGTAAGAGCTTTTTGGAACACTTCAGAAATTTGTCTGATTTTAATGACTTTTGTGTTAGCAAGTTGTCTGATTTTTAATGGAGGCTTTCAAAAAGCATGTCTTGGTACACTAGAATCAACTTCTAGTTTGAGTCTCAGCTTTCAATATGTCATCAGTGGAAGCGTGACTGTATTCACTATATGCAATATATGCACTGTATTTCTCTTACAAAAATAAGTAGGTTACCTTTTTCCTTCGTGTTTTCTTAATGTTTTTAAGATGATCTAATATGCTTTGAGAATGAAAAGATAAAAAGAAAGAGGAAAAGATGCTGCTTTTTGAGTTTTTTTAAACCGGTAAGCTAGAAGAGAAATCTTTGCAGAAGGTACAGCCTTCATCTTCTGAAAATGCCTGCCCTTCATTTTTGCCCTCATCTTACCAGAGAAAAGCTGGCATTTGTATGAACGTACTGTATTCATTGTAGAATATGATTTTTGCATTATTAATGACATAGCAGTCTAAAATCCTCAGAGCAGTGCTTGCAAGAGAGATAAAAGATACTGTAGTAATTGAGACTATTTTACTTATTGCAAACTGAAATAACTGAAAATCTCTTGGAAATACCCATTTTGTAAGAAGATGCTTGCCTTTAGGAAAGTATTCTCATTTGAACTAAGAACACTATCTAGGTAGATGATTGCCTTCAAACTTTACATCTGTTTTGTTTTGGGTTTTTTTCCTGTAATTTAAACAATTTTGTATGAAGCTTTTTTTTTAATTTCACACTGGGAGTTGAGAGAATGGGTCATTTGTGTAGTACCATATGATCACTTGGATCTATTCAGCACCATCTCCAGCAGTTACCAAATCTAGCACCTACACCTGAAATGGAATTTGGCCACTTCTGTTATAAATCAGAACTGGTTCACTAACAACACAAGTTCTGAACACTTGGTTGAGCTGTGTGTAAGTAATGCTTGCCCTGGAAATGTCTGAATGCTGTTGTAATGATTGTGGGTATTTCTGCAAGTAACCAGGAAAACTGTGTCTGACTAGAAATTAAACTTCTGCTAGATACAAAAAATTAGGCTTTTTTTTTTAAAGATGGATTATAAATCAGTCAGGGAGTACATTTTTGACCACGTAGCGATCTTTTTGTCATATTTTCCACTCTTTTAAAACTATATTCTGCTGCTAACCTCTCAAGTCTTTCTCTTGAGAGAAAGAAGTAGGTTCTGAACTGCTGCCATCTAACTGGTCTTCTAAACTTGCAAATAATTAGAAGAAATGTCTAAAACCCAGGTGAGATAAACTTGAAGAGAATTAATTGTCTAAATTCAGATAAAAAGGCATAGATTTTCAAGTGTTTACATAAATATCAGCTGGACAGGACAAGGTCACAATTGCACTGCTAAGTTCCAGACCTCTTGTGAGTTGAACTGTACTAAAACATTGCTTTAGTCCCACCTGAGTTTTTCAGCATTTTGGGTTTTTTTTTATATCCTCCAGCTAAGTGTATTGTTTTTTATCATAACTCAGGACTTTAATCCAACCATCAAAAGCCATTTACTATGGGAACTTCAAGTAACCTAGTCTTGTGAATGAAGGAAAAGTGGTTTGTCTGTTTACTTTGGTCTTGCTGTTCATTAAATTACAGGGTTTGGTAGTTTTTAGAAAAAAAAAATCAAGGTGTATAAATGTTTATCCAAAGGTAAATCTTAGAGTATTGCAATTTCCTTCTGGAACTTAGCTTGTAGTGTGTACAACCTAGTATTATTAGATAGTCATGTACATAACATATACTATGATTCAGGTTAATGTTTCATATGAAAGAATGTATTTGTAAATTGTAACAATATTAATAGTTTCTTTATCTTTTTAAAGTTCAGAATAAAAATAATGTATTGTTAGACTTGACTGCTGTACTGCAAACTCTGTCTTAAAAGGCTACTTTTGTGTCTAGCAAAAGTTGTGCATTATGTGAAATATTAACAAAAATGTGCGCTCTTAAAATTGATCTTAAAGGTAGGTAGGTTTTGCTATGATTTGCCAGAGTTGTAATACTTGCTGACAACTATTGTAACCAATTCCTTGGAAGTTCTCAAAGATGTAGAAATTATTTTGTGCCATTCTGGGGAGAAAAAAAAAAAAGTGGGACCTGCTCTCTTGACTCACTACTGGAAACACTGATTTTTGTCATTAAATACTTTAACTGTGATGAAAACTGTCTTTGGATTCTTTGAGTTCTCTATTCAAAATATCAATTATTTTTGAGTCAGATTTTTATATTTCAGTCTAGCAAAATTATATTGAATTCTAGCAAAACTGAATAAAAATTATTTTCTTCTGTAGTGATAAAAATTTTCTCTAGAATACTGTAATTAAAAGAGAAGTAGTGGAAACTAGGTTAAAGCATTTCCTGTCCAAGCGGATTCCAGACAGTAATTATCATAGGTTAAATTTAGCACCCTACCCTGAAGGCTGTATAGGTTAAAAAGAATTAATTTACTTTCAAATTGCTGGAATGCTTATTCTCAACTTGTTAATGCATTCTTTTGGCTATCTAATTTTATTGATAACTTTTTAGCAAAGCAGAGAAGCAATCCCTTAGATTCAAATGAGGTCTACTTGCACAAGGACCATATCCAATATGAACTGACTTTGCTGCCGTCTCTCTTTTTAGGCTTAAATGTGATCCCTAATAGAATAATCTCAAAAATGTATTGTTGGCAAATACTGTCACCTGTTCAATTACTGTAGTTACTAGGTAAGTTTTGATAGAATGCATATTATCTATAGATGTTGAATACCATACATCCCCAATACTCAACCTGTATGAACCTCTTGGTAAAAGAAAAAAATTTTTTTTTTTTTTTTTTTTTTTTGGTGTCAATTTCACCATGTCTTTTTTTCTTGATATTACAATTTTCATAAATCATCAGCTGTTGCTGATGTTGATGATTATGACAAATCATAATTTGTTGCTGTGTATAAATTAAAGAAAAGATGATAGGATTTTGTCATCTTTGAGTTACGGAAGGAGCTCAAGCATTAATATGTGCTGATTCAGTATGTTAGAATTTCTAAAAGATATGCTAGTATGTTCCTGAAGGGGTGATACTTGACTGAGAAAACAGAACTTCAGCTGTGAGTCACAGTATCTGTGAGGATACTGATACACACTACTTCAGGTAGTGAGCAGGAGTGCTGTCCAGTACTCACAGAGGATTGCAATGTCTCAAATTAAAAATGGCTTTCACTTATTTCAAAATTAGTCCTTCATGGAAGTGGTCATCTGCCACTGGAGTAATGATATGAACTTACATAAACAACAACTTCCCTAATAATTCCAAAGCCCCAACATCCGCTTCATAGCACATCATTACAGCCTGTTTTGTGCATTATCTGGAAGCACTGCATGGTATTCAATGTCTGTTCCATTTATACTTTTTTTATTTGAGCCTGTGCTGTCTGTTTGTCTGCTGTCACCTCATACAGTTCAAATTGTGGCAATATTTTTTAAGCAATACTTAATGTGATGGCGGCTAGCTTTGGCAGGGGTTGACATGGGATTACAGGGCTGAAAAGTAATTCATTATTTTTACAATGACTGAACAAAAATAAACCAGGTGTAAAGATCTGTTACATGGAGGCATAGTCTTATGACAGATCTTCAGTGTTCAGGCCAAATATTCAGGGTGTAAAAGTAACCTTGTTAAATAGACAAGTCAGGGGGTATTAGAAGTGTAGAGAATAGATATCTAACAAAATTCTAATCGATATTTTAAACAGTTTCAGAGGTTTCTGGTAGTTAAAAGGGTGATAACTTAGGCAAAGGACTTAAAGCCTCTATTGTGTTGAAAGCCTCTATTGCTGTTGAAGCCTCTGTTGCTGCTAAAGAGGGGAAAACAGTTTTCATCTGTGCAAAGTATTCTTTTCTGGACAGAACAGAAAGAAATTGTGGTAAAAATAAATGAGAAAATGTTGATAGTTATTCATACTATATTGAAAAGGGAAATCTTCAATGTGTGCAACTAACAATAATCAGCATGCTGGTTTGCAGCCAAACCAGTTGGAGTTTTTTCCTGTTTCAGAAAGAATAGACATAGGAAAGCTTTCTTTGGTTTGGCATGATCCTAGAATTAGGGCTTAGGTAGAAAGTGCCTTTAGTTGTCAGAAGTATTAAGATTTTAATGAGAATCTTTTCTAAAACTTTTACCAGCTTTATGAAAAATAGCATTTGGAAACATTTATTTGTTTCTGTGAGAAAACACAGAATAAGAAAACATGAAAGAGAAGGCTGTGAGATCTTTAGGTAAGGTTGGTGTTCCGATAAAAAAGGCTGTTAGATTTAACAACAGATTGCTGCATTCATTTGTTTGAGGTTTGTAAGAGACTAGCTCAGTTGAAAGCATCCCAATATTACTTTTTAGGAATAAGGAAAAGTGTAAGCACTGTTCATGCTGCCAACAGTGCTAACAGTGCCTAAACCTGAGGAGAGGATGTGAAAGTTGAGGGATGGATTGGAGACTTCTGCATCACCAGGTAAGCAGGTCAGAGCAGGTGATGAGGTAACTTCTGAGAGACTCCCAGGGAAAAGGGGACACATACCCATTACTTGGGAAGATCCTGCCATCACTCCCAGTGTGTGTCCTCCCCACCTATTCCCCCCAGCTTTGTATGCTGAGCATGATACTGTATGGTATAGGATTATCCACCTGCTCAACTGCGATCAGGTGTCCTGCTTGTGTCCTCTCCCAGTTCCTTGTGTACCCTCAACCCCTTTGCGGGTGATCCAAGACGCAGAAAAGGCCTTGACACTGTGCAGGGCCTGCTCAGCAATAGCTAAGACATCCATCAATTATCAACACTGTGTCCAGCACATTCGAAACACAGCTCCCTTACTGGCTACTATGAAGAAAATTATCCCAGCCAAAACCAGCAGGCCATTTAGTGTTTTCTCACAAATGGACAGAGAACCATCTGCAATTTTAACAGCACGTTCTAGCAAAATTTCTTCAGGACAGTTCTGAGGGGCTTTAAGCTTAGACAGAGAGAAATGTGAGTGCCCTTGGCCTTTATCTTACATGTTTTTCTGGTGCTTCCCCGTGTGCAGTTGTGTGCAACATTTGAGACAAGCTGAAAACAGGTCTGTTAAAAGTCAGAGCACTGAAACTGTGTGACAGGTATTATTCTTCACTGAGGCCATGAACAATTGCAGAGCTGCCAGTGTCTGACTGAAATAATAGCTGTATATATAGGATCATTTGTAAGACAGATGGCTGAGAAAGGTACCATTTATCTGCCAGACAAGGTTTTATAACTTTTGGCATCCATTCTTGTCAAAAACATCCTTAATGGTTAGCTATTTGCTAATCACTTCAACTTAGAAGGTGTTAGATTAAAATCTTTTTTTTTTTTCTTTCAGTCTGTTCTATGGCAATCTGTACAATGGCACTGAAAGAGGAAAAGGAGAGGTTATGTGTTTATATTCATTGACTGGGAGGGCTCCACAGAATCTGTTCCTCTGTCTCTGTCTGGCACAGTACATGTGCCAGGTTATTTATGGCTTCCTTTAATACCCCAACTGTCTTTCCTAGTTTCCACTTTTGTATAGTCTTCAGCATTCAGTGTCATGTTTTTGTCATATTGCTCACTTGAATTGTAAGGGGTGGCTCCACTGCTGAACTACCAGGATTTAAAGCCAATGCGAAGTACGATCTGTAGTCCTTGCTCCTTGGGGTTTGAATAGATCCTCTTGCATTATTTATTAACTGCAGATTGTTGCTGTTTGTAGATGAAGATGTAGGCATGTACTGCACATAAAATGAGGATACTTCACATCACAAGGGCAAACTTGTAATGAAGGTGTTTCAGCATGTCTGAAAAGATTTGCGGTAAGATTTTGCAGTCAAAAATTCAGAGCACTAGATCACCAACTGAGGTGTTTCTTCCTTATTCTCACTAAAGGCTTTTCTCTAAAGTCGGTGATGAAGATGTAATAAATAATACAAGGTATTTATCTTGAATGTAGGGTGTTTCACCCTGCAAGAATTCAAAGAGAAGCATCAAATTTCTTTCATACAGGTATAAAATAAGGCCTGGAGGTAAGTAATTTACAGTAAATTAACAGACCAGAATAGAATTGAGATCTGAGATTATAAACCCCATGTTCTTCATTCCCAATAGAAAATGTCAGGATTATAATGGACATACTTCTAGTTTCTTGATTTGTTGAAAGAATCAGATACAAAGTACACTTTTCTCTGTTTTGGTTTAACCCCTCTTAGCAACCAAGCACCATGCAGCCACTCAATCCTTGTCCAGCGAGACTGGGAGAGAATCTGAAGAATAAAAGTTAGATAACTGTGGGTTGAGATAGAGACAGTTTAACAGATGAAGTAAAAGCTGTGCACACAAGAAAAGCAAGACAAGGAATTAATAGACCATCACTCTGAATTTCCCCCCATCGTTTTTCCCCTGGCTTTAAATGCTAACTGTGACACCATGTGGTCTGGAATATCCCTTTGGTCACTTGGGGCCGCCTGACCCAGCAGTGTCTCCTCCCAACTTCCCATGCACCCCCAGCCTCTTCCCCAGCCTGGCAGTACAAAGAGCAGAAAAGGCCTCAGCTCTGTACAAGCCCTGCTCAGCAATAACAAAACATCTCTGTACTATCAACCCTGTCTTCAGCAAAAATCCAAAACACAGCCCTGTACTAACCATTGTCAAGAAAATCAACTCTACCCCAGCCAAAACCAGCATGCTCAGAGACACTTTTCCTTCCTGCTGTAGCAGCATACTATCTTTCATGGCCTGCAGTATATGCTGTCTGCAAAGATCAATCTGTTGTTGCAAAACATATCTGGAGAAAGAGAGGCACCAAAGGAAAGCTGGACAAAAGCAACAATAAAATCCCATTGCTGCTCTATTTGGATTTTGCACTGCAAGAAGCTGTCAGCTTTCAGGCTGAATGCCTTTGTATCAATGAAAGAACCCACTTTAAGATATCTGGGAGAATGTTGTGTATGTATGCCTTTTGTCACAGGCTTCAGCAACTGTGAGGAAAAAAAAATGTGCTCGAACAGTTCTCTGACGTTCTCTGACATTCTCTGATTTAGTTTAAGGACAAAAGGATCTCTGTGTCAGAGACACACAGTGCTTAGTCCCTGTCAGCTTCCATTAAACTGTCCTTTTGAAACACACAAACCCTCCCTCCTAAAAGCATGAAACAAGTCATTCAAAGAAAAGAAGATACATCCTAATAAATCATCAGAAATACTCATATTCTGCAATGCTATCTGTTATAGGAATTCATACTGCAAACAGTATTTCAGGTAGCCAAACTTGAGCAGCTTTCCTATCTCAGCAGAATGAAATTACAACACGCTTCACAGTATTTTCCATCCCTTCATTTGGAATTTAGTAATTGAGCATTGTGATTCTCAGTTGAAGGGTATATTACAGAAGAACATCATGGTAGAAATAGGGTGAGAGTACTTATGGAAACAAGACTTACCACTACCCATGGATGTGACCCACAGGGAGTCATGTGGTGAACACTGGAGGCACAGAAAGACCAGTCATGCTAAAGAAATGAGAACAGACTGGGCAACCTTGAACCTAAATGGGCAACAGAACTCAGCATTTCAGGATGTGAAAAGTGCGTGATTTGTAGCTGTCATGAAAGACATAATTAAGGCATTCATGTAGTATGCGTGATCTTACAGAATTTAAGAGCAGTTATAAACAGAAAAGTAGGGAGACTTTGTTTTTTAACACCAGCTTAACTGTCTCTAATTAGCAGCACAGGTAACGTCATTCTAAGATATGCTCATAATGGCTTTAACTCAACCATTTTCAAATGTAATGCACTAAGCTGTAAGCAACTTTTCCATTCCTAATCAAAGGCTAATGTAATAGAGTTTATTTTAACCTAAATGAAAGGCAAACAGATGTCCTAATTTTCCTTCTAACTGGTCAGAAAATACAAGAAGCTGTTACTTGGTCATCCCTTCTACATGAATGATCTTTGCAGTTTAAAGTTGACAGTTTAATATTTCACCAGCTCTGCTAAGATTGCTTGTCCTGTAATGGGGTTAAATGAAAGCTTCCAGTATCTGCTGTCTTCACATCTGGAATTTTTCAGTTCTGAGATTTTTTTTTTTTTTTAATATTATTACTAAAATAACACAAAGTCTGTGTCTCAATTTTGTTATTATTCAGCATAGTTTCTATCTGAAGTACATCATAGTGGATTTAGTGACTGACAGCTCACGCTATGAACTGCAATGACTTGTCAAATCAATGTACTGTTATCAAGTTCTAATCAAATTCTTTATATTGGGAAATATTAATTCCTCGCTTACTAGAAATTGTATTAAAATCTGTCATACCTTTGACATTCCAAGGTTTGTAAATCAACAGAGTAGCATTTAGCCAGACAGTCAGTGATTCCCCAAGTTAGACTGCAAAGACAGCTACTTGTGTCAGGGGAATCTAGAAATCTCTCCAAATAAAATAGCTTCAGGATTTTTGTTGCTAAATCAATGTAAAACAATGATGGAAATGCTTTGGGAATGGTAGCAATAAGGTTTTTTATTCTTTTAAATTGAAGAGAAGAGTTGGCTGGAATCCCTAGAGAGCACAGGGCAGAGGCTTTCTAGGAGGCGATGATAGGTAAGGGTTGTTTGTATAATCATAGATTCTCTAGGCAATTTCTGTGCCCCAGCTTCAGCTCTGAGATTTTTATGAGTTGCAGCACAATACATTAAGGCACTTCTGAATGGGATGTACAGAAAACAGCATGCTGTCCAGGGAAACTTTCAAAGAGTTTATATGACATGTCTAAAACAAAGAAAACATGCAAATACACAGTGTCTTTTTATGAGGACTAGAACATGCATAGAGTCAAGTATTAACAACATATTTAATGGATCGAGTTAGCAAAATCACACTGGTGTATGAAAATACTTCTTTGCCAGACACGCCCTAGATTTACTACTCATTATAAAAATGTTATCATGTTCAAATGAAAAAGAGTATCTTCAGTAAGAAGATGCAAGTCCGATAGTTTTTATCCTATCAGCTCTAGCTGATCCCCAGAAAAATTTTATAGGCACAATATCAGAAGCAATTCAGATACCAGGATGCAATGAGTTAATCAGTTGCATTCTGATAATTAACTGGGGTCAGGCTTAGCCATTAAAGGAAACTTGCTTAAATTAGTTTAATAGATATCAAGCCTTTGTGCTTTAACAAGCATGGTTTATTTCACAAATGTAAGTCTAAGAGAATCTACATGATTGTTTTTTATAGCTTGACTAGTAAGCTAAGCTTGCTTGACACAGCATGGCAGGAGTCACACAGCCATAATTTAATGCTTGTCCTTTTTGTTATTGCAATTAAAGTAGTTTGCATTATCATTCTTTTTCTCCCTTTTCTGAATTTCCCCTTAATACAGTGTATCAGTTCTCTATAAGCGCTGATAGATTCCTGAGTTATGTGTATTATTTCTAGGCTTTAGTACCAGGAATTTAATGAAAATAAACATTTAGCTGCTTTTACTGGAGTAAACTCTGCCTTTTTTTCCAGTCCAGTATTTTTGTGGGTTTATCAAGACCCTCACAGAAATATTTTGAGGAATGACATTGATTTGAAAACATAGTGTATACTGCCATAGTGAGTTTTAATGAACATGAACTGTTCTGTAGAGAAAAAAATAATCCTTTATTTCAGGTAGTGAAAGGATGTGCAACAGTACTCAAATTTCTGTGTGTGGGAGGGATGTTTTAGAAGTTTACACTTTATCAGAGGCTGAGAGTTATTTCAGACAACTGCACGGTAGAATGGAATTGTTTCATGTGAGAGGAGTTGCTGAAGAAAATTATTATTTTCCTGATGAAGTGTCATGGAGGACTGTTCAGCAGTCACACTTGTTTTAAGAGAAAATCTCGGAAATGTTTTTATTTATTGCAGTGTGTGCTTAATTGGTTGGTTTTGCTGCTGCTCTTCTCTCTGTATTAAGCATATTTTGTCAATCTTCAGTGTGTGTCTTAGTATTTAAGACATAAATAACTGGTGCATTTAACACTAGGTCTGCCTTGAGGTACTATTTTGCTAAAGTACATGGAATTTTGTGATGGTCTTTTATGTAATGTCGCAAGGTCATTCAGTGATATAGAAAGTAACTTTCAGTTTGTTAATTTGGCCTCTTAAATATTGTAAACTAAAAATTCCATAGCAAAATTTATTTTTGCTGTAGTTGTTTAGCCCGATAGTTAAAACTGACTTATGGTCAAGGAAGCCCTTGGACGTCCTGGATTTGAGAGTTCGGTTATCGGAGTGGAACATTAACTTGGACATAATCCTTGAGTTAGGTAACAAACGTTCCATCTTCTCTTTTGCTTTCCCTTTGTTTCCCTTTGAAAGAAAAGAACCTGGCCACTCAAAATGGTGCTGAGCCATGTATTTGGATGCCCTTTTGAGATGCCTGAGGAAAAGAGAAAATAGGATAAGTGGCACAGCACATTTCTCTTCAGTGTTGACAGAGCAGTGAGAGTGAGACTCCCCTGCCCAATATGATAAATTGTGTTATTTAGAACTTATTTGAAAAGGTTGAAAAGTTAATATTGTTTATGTATCAAAGTGTGAATTACAGGAAGTAGAACCCAAGAAATAGATTACTTCTGAGATCACCGTAGAATGGTTTATGAAGTGTAGGCAAGGAATACAAGAAAGAATTTAAAAAAAGAAGAAAAAGTAGGTCTTTCTGGTCTAGGATTAAGATTTGAAAAGTGAGGGATCACCAAAGTATAATTGTTGTAAGAGATAAAAAGGGGCTTCCCAGGCTTTCTGGAGCATCTGAGGAAGAGACATGAAGAAATCTACTTTCTTGAGTGTAATGATTAAAGTTAGAATTCCAATGTCAACTTAAAGTCAGAGGAATTAAAAATTAAATGTCTTGGTCAACAAAGCTTTGGGTCACAATAGAGTTAGATGTGGCAATGTATGCACTGGATCAACTTGTCATGATCATTAGTCTCTGCAGGCACAGCAGTTAGTTTCAATTCTCGCTAAATTACATCTTTATTGATTTGCAAAGAAAACAATGCTGCATCAACACTGGCAGGAGGGAGCCTCTCTTTGAAAGTTAGGGATTTTTTCCCTTTGGATAGGTTTTTATCCCCTTTTCCCTGCCTGTCTATTCACTATTTTCAATGAAAATTACATGAGTTTCTTTATGTAAACATTTTTCTCTCAAGCACTGTCCCAGGAGTTTGGAATTGACTGCAAACTTGTACAAGTCTCATTCACACTCAGCTAGTACTTGTTCATGGCTTTGTGTGCCACATTCACAAATGCACAGTATGAGTATGTAGAATTTCTATTACATAGGCACATGCAACATCAAAGCCATACCCATATCAAAACCATAATTTGTAATATGACTACAATGTGACTCAATTTTCACATAAAAATCCTCTATTTTCCTGCAGAGTTTTGTATCCTGTATCCCAGTTTTTCATTCGTATCTCAGTAAGATGAACTAGGAAACTCTCAAAAATTTAAAGTTTGTCTAAGAAAATGATTAGTGAAATGTAGGTATTTTTCCATGTGATAGTAAATTTTTAACAGTCAGATGTGTTATTAAGGTACTCATCTATTAAATCATTTTTGTTTGCCTATTGTAGTGATATTAATTTAAATTGAAAAAAGCTCTAAAATAATTAAATGCTTTTGGATAAATTGTCTTATTCTTTAGGTACCATATAGGGAATGTTAGTATACAGTTCATGCATTACTAATTTTTTAAAAAGTGAAAAAAAATAGAGGGATTTTTCTGTCAGAATTTAATTTTCTCTTTCAGATATGTTTCTGAGCCATAATATTTTATTAATTGCTCTTTAAACTGAGATAGTTGGTCAGGCTATGTTGGAGATAATTCACTCTTTTTCTCTAAACATCCTTCACAAGTACTGTGCCTTCTCACCTTGCTACAGTACATAACTGCTATTGATTACCTGCTCTCTGTTAAATTCAGCTTCTGTTCAGCACTGAAGGGCACATACAGGAGTTCTGACAGATTGATCAGGACATGCAGAATGAAGCTTCAGGAGATGTTAGCTCTGACCTTCAACCAAGAAGCCGGTCCAAGCTGCTGTGTGAAGTTTGTTGTTTAATTACCCAAATCATTGCACTGATGTTTTCTCTAGCTTTAGACATATATATATGGCAGTTATGAATGTTTCTATAGATACACACTAGACAAAGGTACACAAAAGGATGTTAACTATGCCTGGACAAAAAGAAAAACAAAAAAAGACCCAAACAAAAACAACAACAGCACCACCAACAAAAACAAACAAGCCCTTTCCCTCCCATAAAAACCTCCAAAAACTAACCTTAATTTAGAAAATTTGAATTTTAGATTAGTTTTAATAATTCAGTTCCTAGATATAATATAGAAATACAATGGTGTTATGGTTTAACCCCAGCTGGCAGCTAAATATCACACAGCTGCTTGCTCACTTCCCCTTCCCTGCCACACATGGTGGGATGGGGAGGAGAATCAAGAAGGAAAAGAAAACTCTTGGGTTGAGATAAGAATAGTTTAATAATTATTATTGTTATTAATAATAATGATGATGATCATAACAATAAGGATGTTGGTAATATTAATAACAACAACAACAATAGGGAGGGAGAGGAAGAGGCAAAACCGAAAGCAAGTGATGCTCAATACAATTCCTCACCACTTGCTGACTGATGCCAAACCTGTCCCCAAGCTGCAATCAGCCCCCTTTCAAGCAACTCCCCCAGTTTATGTGCTGGGCATAAAATTTTATGGTATGGAATATCCCTTTGGCCAGTCTGGGGCAGCTGTCCTGGCTGTGTTCTCTCCCAGCTTCTTGTGCATCTCCTCACTGGCAGAGCATGGGAAGCTGTATAGTTCTTGACTTGGGCAGGGTAAGCATTCCTGAACAACTAAAACCATCAGTGTGTTATCAACATTATTCTCATACTAAATCCAAACCAGCATTGTACCAGCTCCTAAGAAGCAAATAAGCTCTGTCCCAGCTGAAACCAGGACAAATGCAAAAGACCAGGAAAGTTATAATGAACTTGATTTGACAGTATTGCAAATTGTCTGATAAACAAGGCAGTTCGCCTACACAAATTGGTAAAAGGGAGAATAGACTTGCTATTGACTCTTGAAAGAATGTGCAAAATAACAAATCTCAACCTTGTGTTCCAAACTATTGATGTTAAGATTGTATTTGGGAGTGAAACAGATTAAAACATGTGAAAAAAGGAGATATTAAGTTTAATATATATAATGGACAGAACTTGAAAAATGTGACAAAAAAGCACACTAGGTGAGCGTAGTTATTATTGAGTGTTCAATGACATCTGAATATCTCACAAAAGAAAATTAAGAGGTACCTAGAGATATTTCATTCAACAGTCTTCAGCTAACCCTTATGCGCCATGAAGATGTGATCATTGAGAAAGAGCAATAAGAAGTGATTGTAAGTGGTTTAGTTACCTGCATCCTGAAAATATCTTGGTAGTGTCTGAGGCTCCTCTATGGAAGAAACAAAAGGAGGACTCTCTTGGATATGGTGATATGTTCTCTTCTGGCTCTGTAACTTGGGAGATAACACGTGGCTATAGAATTCCATGAAGAGTACAGATACAAGACAGGAGAAGAAAGAACGAAGAAGAAAAAAAAGAAAGGCAAAAAAACCTCTGCCCCTCTCAAAACCAGACGAGGACAGATTTAGAATTATTTATATCCATTTATTGTATGTTTTGCTAGACTGGCTATTACTGAAATAATGCAAGATTCATAGAGAAGGTCGAAGAAAAGATTTAACCAGAGTCCTTGAGCTATTTTGCTGCTTATAATCTGGTGTGATTGTACCCCGGACATCTGAAGATTTCAATATGTTAGGACTGGTGTGCTCAGAATTTCTATTTTGCCTTCGGAAGTTCAGAGAAGTTCAGAGATTGTTTTATCATTTTGATGAAGAGAGAAGAATGGTAATAGTGTTTAACTTTCAGCAAGTGCTGACAAACAATAGAAAAAGTTTCAGACACTGATTCTCTGATTGCTGAGTCTTCATTGTGAGCAAAAGACAGGATATTGGCAAGAAAGACCTGGATATTGGTTTACTGTATCCTAGGTTGTGCTGTCTCCTCTTGTTATGCATAAAGCTTAGCATGCTGGTCATATGAATGCATTTAAGTGGCAACATCAGATGCTGTTGTTTTTATATCAGGGCTGTTTGGTGTTGCCTTCAGTGTTACGAATTAAATGGTGTTACGATGAGAGGAGTAACACCCACTGAAATTTTTCCCCCTGTCCTTTCCAACAGAGCAGTGTCGATTATCCAGCAAAATATTGTGTTTCTGGGCCAAAACTGCTTAGGTTTCATCCTCAGCTGTAGCTCCACTGCTTGCTTTAAGGGATGGAAGAGTTTGTCTGTGTTTTTCCTATTCTGTGTTGTCCATGTAGAGATACAGAAAAATTCAAATTATTTTTCTGCACTAGATCACTGCACTGTACAGTCACAGGAGAAAGAAAGATCTACTGCAGATGAGAAAGTTTTCTTTATTCCAGTTCTTCTCCTCTTTTATAACATATGCCTTCATTTCAAAGCTAGAAGAAGTCATTAGAGAACTCTTGGTGATGCAGGAGAAAAATACTTTTGACCCTATCAGTCCTTTTACTGCATGTGATTAGTAAATACTGGATATCTTTGGCACTAGTGTCTGCAAGTGTGATGTAGAAATCCTCAGACAGGTATCTACACCAAGCACAATGGGCTTGGAGGATACTATTACTACAGGTGGGAAAAGATGACTGGAACAAAGTGCAAGTAATGATGTGGGAAATTCAAAGTGGAGAGAGCTTCCTTGTTGAAAAAAAGTTGTCTCCTTACCTTTTTTATGTCTTGTAGTATATGCTGCATTAGCTGATACATGCCTGATGCTTGGATATCTTTGAATTTCAGCTCTGATTCCAAAAAAATAAGTGTACTGCAACTGAAAATCTTTGGATATAAGCCTTGCATTGTTTAATTGACATTTTAGAAATGAATCAAAGTTCTTATATGCTGTAGAAAACACATCTGAGTAAAGTAACCAAGTTGCAAACTGAAAAATGCTGCTTAAAGTAGTTGCAGGTATTTTATTCCCTGACATCATCATCATACTGTGACTGAAAAAACCCCAGCACTATGTTAGAGTGTAGACAACCAATACCCTTATGGCCTGCATCGTTTTTTTTTTAATTCTTACTCCTTTTACAGTACTTTAGATGCATATTTACAAGAAGGATATTTTGATGCTGGAGTGTGTCCAGAAAAGGGCACAGAAAAGAGCAATGGAGCTGGTGAAGGGTCTGGAGTCTGAAGTCTGATGAGGAGCAGCTGGGGGAGGTAGGGTTGTTTAGCGTGAAGAAAAAGAGGCTCAGGGGGAACGTTATCACTCTCTACAGCTGCCTGAAAGGAAATTGTAGACGTACCTCTTCTCCCAGGTAGTAAGTGATAGGCCAAGAGGAATTGGACGCAAGTTGCACTGGGGGAGGTTCAGATAGGATATTAGAAAAAATGTTTCACTGACATTGAGTGATCAGGAATTGGAAAAGACTGCCCAGAGAAGTGGTGGAATTATCATCCCTGAAGGTGTTTGAAAGGTATGTGGATGTGGCACTTGGGGACATGTTTAGTGATGAACATGATGGTGCTGGGTTGAATTCAATGATCTTACAGGTCTTTTCCAGCCTAAACTATTCTATGATTTATCAAGTGGCTACCTTTCTGCTGTCACCTGTTAAAGCAAGGCTGAGCAGCAAGAAATCTCTGTGGTTTGGTCTATTATTAGATGCCAATTACTGGCTTGTGCTGTACTGTGGGGTAAGATTATTCTTCTACATCTTTCAACTGTAAATGTACAAGAGGGGACAGGAATATTGCAGCAGTAACCCTTGTCTTTACTGAAAGAATCCTTCCTGTGCATGCAGGTTGTCCAGTTAGCCCAAAAAAGAAGAGGCTGGTGAAGCTGTTCAGCTTTTGCAGTTTTGTTGTAGTCATGTGGAAGGACCTGGGATGCTGAACAGGGAATTTTGCTCAAGATCTGGTAAGCACATTAGTTCTTCAAAATAACACCTTTCTAACACTCACCCAAACAGCCATGTTGTCATCATCAAATATTTTTAAGGAGCTTGCTATGAAAGTTTGTTTTTTAACAAAGCAAAGGTGAGATACATGTCTTAAAAAGCTGCCTTGTGTATTTGACCAGCAGAAGAATATATGGTTAGAAAGCACCATAGCTAAAGCCTCAGCATGACAAGAAATATAAAATGAAAACTATCTGCGGTATTAGTTACATTTGAACAATTTTTTTTTTCTGTGGAAAGTCACAAATTTGTTTAAATAGATGCAATTTTCTGTCAAAGTAGTTCTGTTGGCAAGTTTTTTACGTGTTTTGCTTGTTATTTTTTTCTGATATCTTACCTGAGCAATTTCCTTTCTCTGGCAATAATTTAGTTTTTCTGGGACTGTTCCTTTCACCCAAGTGTATTCAACATTCAAACTATCAGTGCTAGAGATCGCTGCCATTGTCCTTATTCCCAACTCTTTTGCTAAATAGAGTTTTGGCATTATTCAAACCCTAGCACCCTCCTCTTCATAATTTCACTACATGACAAACTGTACAGTTTCTATGGGTTGGGGTTCTTTCCAATTCTTTAGTTTTCCAGGCAAAAAACACCCTGAACAACTTACTGTTCACAATGTCACAACACTTTTTTGCTACTGTTGTTGTGGACAAAATTTTCAATATTGCTTGTGCACTTGTTCTCTCTCCCACAAAGGGACCTCTGACATGAGCGAAGAGTAGCCTGGAACTGCAGGGCAACAAAAGTGATCTATAAAATGTAAGCACTGGGGAAAGTCTGAATGCATTCAAGTAATTGAAAGTAGCAAAGAAATCAGACAATACCTGATGACTTTCAAATATATAAAAAGATAGTATGAAGAACAAAGGATTAAAGAGTTTCATAACAGGATGCTTTAGAAGCAATGGTATTACAATGGGAGGAAAGCAATTTTAAGTTAGACAATAGAAAATATTTCTTAATGGTGCAAATACAGTTGAATGGGAATCACTAAGAGTTCCGAAAATCAGAAATGATGGAGCTGTGATTTATTTTCTCTTGGGGAAGATAACCTCAATATCCTTTTCATCCATATCATTAATGGTTCCATGACTTCTGATCTCTTTTCTATTAACTGTTCACTTAAATAGACTCAATCAAACTGGATTTCACATCATCATTATCCTGGTACTGGCTCCCCAAATGTACTCATTACATCATGAATTAAATTAGATTGTAAGTGACCTTTCCTTGAGGACTGCTATAAAGTGTCAGTTCAGTACATGGTACAGTAGAAAAATCTATTGAAGTTACTGTGAAATTCATCTCTCTCTCTAAGGCTCCTTGGAAATTAGGAGGAATGAAAAGTATGAAGATCAAAGATGAGGGGGGAAAAAAAGTAAAATTGATTGGCTTGTCACACTTCTGAAAAGTCTTAGATTATGTCACTGAACATTGTAAGCAGGGTCTGAAGTCCACAGTTGCCTTTAATCAAAACTGACTTGTTAAGATCTTTGTGAATGCAACTGAACAGCTAAGTCGTAACAGTATAAAACATGGATGTGGCTCCATGCCTAGCAGCATTAGTATGCTATTTTTCCTGATTTCTTTATCTTGTTTGCATATAGTAGTGAGCATGAATATCAAAACTTGAAATGTAAAAATTCTCAGAAAGGATTTTCTAGACTGTTTTTTTGTTCACTACATGTAGAACATTTTAATAAATGTTTTATATTGTATCCCCAAATATCAAGAGCAAAGGAAAGATATAAGAGTGAAACTTATATATTTATATTAAATACCTCTACCTTACCCTACATGCAGTTGAATACATTACATGGCTTTAGATCTCATGTTTGAATTAGATGTTTCACATGCAATTTGTGCATGTCAGTGTCTGATGTTGCCTAATAGGTCAAAAGTAGTGAGCTGGACATTTTGATCTACAAGATTTTCTGATGTTAATTTTTTCAGAAGCCAGTCATGGTAAGGAACATCTCAGGATGTCCCACTTCCAGCCATGTTTTATCCTGTAAATATGGGATATTATCTCAACTAACAGATAAGGTGAAGATCCTGATAACACTGACAGGCCTTCAGGAGCTAAGGTACATGGCAGGTAGGAAAAACTTCCATTGTTCTTGTTTCTTAAGTATCTGCTCCTTATCCAAAGAAACTAACTTCTTTCTGAACATTTGATAGTGTATGATCAGCCTTCGTCACTTTTTAAAGTAAATAGACAAAATTTTAAATTTTGTTAATTTAAAATTTAGTAGACAAAATTCTAATCAATACTAGCATTATGTCTTTATTTTTGTAATATGCTCCAGATGGCTTAAACTGTTAATATAATTTTTAATGAGTAATTGTTTGTTGATTATTTTAACTAAGTCCTACAGACATCAATCTACATCTGGTGCATTTATTTCCTACATTGTTTTCTATCAAGTTTTAGAACTAGACGGTGATCAAATATATAAATATTTGAGCTATAAATTTGAGCTATAAATCTGTTTAAAACAGATTAACCCTACAATGAGATTGTGGTTCTGACCTGTGATCCAATGCACCATATCTTCAACTCCTGTGACTGAAAGTAAGGGGATTTAATGAATGCCAAAAGATTAAATTCAATTGCTCCTACCTTTATTTTACAAAAACAAAAGTGTTCAGAAATGAGTGATTCAGTGTCTGTGATTGGGTATTTTCACTTTCTGAGTGAAACAAGATTAATTGCCTGATAAGATAGAGCAATAAAGAATTATTTTTAAGTTTAAATATTTGAACTCTGTGCTCTTACTTTATGCACTTTTCTTAGCTGTATGTTAACAGAAGAATTACTTCATCATATTTTTCAGTTTTAAATAGAAGGTCATGCTTCGTAAAGGTCTACTTTAAAAAACGTCCATTAAAATGACTCCTACTGTTTTGCAAGTGATTGGAACAGTGGGTACTTTTGCTGAAATCTATTTTTCCTCTTTCTATTAGAACGTATCAAAGAATCAAGAGTAAAAAAAGTGTCCTTTCTACCAATGATGTTCAAATTTAACAGGATAACACTTTAAAGCTATTTTCAGAAATATGCTTAAGGGGTTACATTTCTACCCGATACAGCTCTCTGGCTGATGGTGGGTGATTTTGTCAAATAATACTTACTGAGTTCAGGGATTCTGGATTTTTACTTGTCAGTGGTAAAACTGACAGGTAAAACCTGCTATTTTCATAAAGCAGATCCTGCTTTTTAGGAGAAGGTGGTAATTTAAATCTGAAGGCATAAATCACCTTCAGATTTATAGGACTAAGCACACACATTTTAATTAACTTTTTTCATGATTAAAACCACTTCCCTGTGGTAAGTGATGTGTTCGCACTAATGTACATGAGGGGAGAATTTGGCTTAAGATATCTTGATTAACAACTTTGTCCTCCTAGCTGACTATACAGAAGCAGAAGAGAGCTCTACAGTTTCTTATATAAAATTGCAATTTATATAGTATAGACCAAGAAGCAAATTCTGACATAAATGGAAGGATACATCCCTTTAAGATATAGTTCAAATGTTAGAGATAAAAGATATGACAGGTTTTCTTGCTTGCTCTATCAGCTTCCTTTAGGCTTTTCCCATGCAACTGCTTAAATAATTTCATTGTAGCCTTGGATATTAATGGTGAGATATGTAGGTAGCCTTTAGGCAGCTAGAGTCTAACATTTGGGGTTTTGGAGTCCCATTATGCATTTTGTAAAAGCAAGACTGTCTTCTTCAACAGGCTTGGTCATAACGGTAATTTTGTTAATACCTTTAAGTCTGTATTTTTGAGATGCCTTTTTTTTTTTTTTTTTTGAGTATGCAAATTTGATATAAATATGCAGATAATATGTGCATGTGCATATCTGTTTGTGTACATAGACATTAAATTTGCAAGATCAGGCTTTTGATAGTTAGAAAGAGCCCATCTGTTTATGTACTATCAACTTGTAACTAACTTTCTTAGGTTCATGGTGGAGTATTTACAGTCATGTCACCAACTTTTCTTCACAGATCTCTGGCTTTGTTCCAGGCATGATAGTGTTGCAGACGTAACTCTGTTGGAACTTAGATCCATCTTTTTGCCCTTTTAGATAGAGTGGCTGAAGAATGAGAGAAGATGACTGCAGGGCTCAGGCAGGTGATGATTTCCTTGGGGAATGGGTTTCTGTCCCTATTATTTCATCTGATGTGAGTGTGATTCTGTCCCTAGTTCATCCAAAGCATTTCTTTCTAATGCTCTAAGTTGCACTTTTCCGTGTATACACTGATGCAGCTGTGCTTCAACCACAGTGGGTGTTAGAAAATGTTACGCTGCTCAAAAACTGAACTCCCATAAATTTTCCAATTCATGAACCTAAAAGTAATAATGTAGGGGTTTTTTTTAGACTACCAATAAAGTGGGAAATAATGTTTCACACCCTAGTAAGTACTCTGAAAATCAATACTATTTATGAAGGACTTGGACCATATGCAGGGATAAACACTACAGAGAAATTGTAGCCAAACTCATCATTCACTGTTCAGAATAGTGTTTGGATGATGGATCACGTACAAAGTAGGGACTGACAGCCTAAACATTATGGTAAAAACAAAACCAAAAATTGCTACTTTGTTGCTTCCTTAAGTGCAACTAAATGCCAAATAGAAAATGTGCATTATTAAAAGCATAAAATAGCAAAGATCTGCAAGGAAATGCTTCTTTCAGTAATATGTGGTTTCTGGCAAAGTTTAGTAGCAAAAAAGTAATTTGATTCATTCTTTTTTCGGTCTTTCCTTTCAGTTTCCATTGTTGAAATTAGATCTTATTAAAAACATTTTTGTTCATTTAGAATCCTTTTAATCTTCATCCCAGTCAGTGATAAGATGTTAGTTTTTCTCAGGAGATGTATTCCTCCTTTCTTCTTTTTTTTTTTTTTTTCTCTTTTTCCTATTTTTTCTTTCATTTTGTTGTCTAGATTTCCAGAAGATACAGAATAACCCTTGTTGCATGACAGAATAGGGGACTGAGTTGCCGAAGACCAATAGTACCAACACAGTGTTCATCCACAAGCCACATAACTGCCACTCCATTTAACACAAAACAGAGTATTGGGGAAAAAATTAATTTAAATATTCTCTTCCTTTTTTAAATTATGCTATTAAAAAGTTAGGATTAGGCCTTTCTGGTTGCCAGATTATTTAATTATACTAAGCGTTTGAAATTAAATTAGGGACAATAACTTGAGAGTTTATCTTAGAATTGTCAAAATGCCAAAATTATATTTTTATATATATACACTTATATACATATATAATATATTTGCCAGCTATAAAAGACTGAGTTTGATCTAAGGAAGGGTGCACAAGTCCATGGGATCTGATGAGATACGTCCACAGGTCCTGAGGGAACTGACCGAGGAAGTGACTAAATCACTATTGATCATATCTGAGAAGTCAAGGCAGCCTGGTGAAGTTCCCAATGACTGGAAAAGGGGAACTACAATCCCCATTTTTAAAAACGAAAATAAGGAAGACCCAGGAAACTACAGGCCAGTCAGCTTCAGTTTGGTGTCTGCAAGATCATGGAGCAAATCCTCCTGGAAACTATGCTAAGGCACATGGGAAATAAGGTGATTGCTGGCAACAAACATGGCTTCACTACAGGCAAATCAAGCCTGATAAATTTGCTCGCTTTCTATGACAGGGTTACATCAGTGGTGGGTGAGAGAAGGGCAACAGACATCATCACCTTAACTGTGCAAAGCATTTGACACTGTCCTGCAGAACATCCTTGTCTCTAAACTGCAGAGACACGGATTTGATGATGGACTACATGGTGGATAAGGAATTGGCTGGATGTTTGCACTCAAAGAATTGTGATCAACATTTCAATGTCCAAGAGAAGAGCAGTGATGAGTGGATGTTCCTTAGGGGTCGGTATTGGGATGGGCATTTTTAACATCTTTGTCAGCAACACAGAGAGTGGGACAGAGCACCCTCAGCAAGTCTGCACACCAAGCTATATGTCGGTGTGGCTGACATACTGAAGGGAAGCACAAGCACAGGCTGGGCAGAAAATGGATCCAGACAAGCCCTAGGGAGAAAGACATGGGGGTGGTTTTGGATTAAAATCTCAAGAAGATTTGGTAATGTATGCTCACAGCCCAGAAAGCCGACTGCATCCTGGGCTGCATCCAAAGCAGCGTGGGCAGCAGGGAGAGGGAGGGGATTCTGCCCCCCTGCTCTGCTTTGGTGAGATCCCAGCTGCAGTGCTGCATCCAGCTCTGAAGCCTCCAACACGAGACAGAGACATTGATCTGTTGGAACAAGTCCAGAGAAGGGCCTCCAAGGGCCACAAGGCTGGAGCGCCTTTTCCTATGAAGTCAGGTTGAGAGACCTGGGGCTGTACAACCTGGAGAAGAAAAGGTTCTGGGGAGACCTTGTAGCAGTCTTCCAGTACCTGAAGGCTGGAGAGGGACTTTACACAAGGGCATATAGTGACAGGACAAAGTGGGTTGGCCTTAAGCTGTAGGAGGGTGGATTTAGATTGGGTATTAGGAAGAATTTCTTTTTTATAGGGGTAGTGAGGCACTGGCACATGTTGCCCAGAGAGATTGTTGACTCCCCATCCCTGGAAGTGTTCAAGACCAGGCTGCATGGCACCCTGAGTAACATGTCTAGTGAAAAGTGTTGCTGCCTAAGACAGAGGGGTTGGAACTGGATGAACTTTAAGTGCCTTTCTAACCCATACTATTCTGTGATTATTTTTTTCTGACTAGTGTTGAGCTGCCAGTATACGATCAAGTCATATATATAAGCCTTTCTTCAACTATGGATGTTATGAAACGCGTGTTTCTCAAGGAAAGACAGAAACTTTTCATAATCACAGGTCTCTAGAAACTGGAATCTTAAGAGGTATATCAAATATTTTGAAACCTGTAACATTATTTCAATAATAAATGATAATTCTTTTTCCAAAATAATAGACTTTTATTAGACACTGCAAAGAAATTGGAGTTGTCAGACCTGGACAGCACAGCTGAATTCTGAAAAACACCTATATACATGTGCAAGTCTCATGACGCTCCTGTGGATCTGCTTGCAGCAGGTAACAAAACATTCTTGTATACAGACTAACATCTCTATTATTCTTGACTGTTATTGTGTTATCCTTTAGGAGAACCAACTAAGACAGGTCTGTGACAATAAGTATTAAAAATGTTATTTATTATTTTAATTTTGCTTTTAGAAGTAGTTTTGCATTTAGAAGTTCTTAAAGTGGCCAGTTAAATAAAAGAATATTCAGAATAATCCTAATTATTTTTAAATTTACTTTCACATGTTTTGATTTTGCTATTTTGAAAATATTGAATTGCTTGGTTAACCTGTTTTAAAAAGAAAGAAATATGGTTTTTAAAAGAAATTAGAGCTCAGAAAAAAAAAAAAAAGTGGTAACATTGAAAGTCCAGTATTATAAAAGGAAAGGCAGATATTGCCTCTCACTGAAGATGGTGGAGACACATCTGAGATTTTATTTCTCTGTATGGAGAACAAGTCAACTTCTAACTGTACTTTTTATTATAAAATACAGTCATAAGCCCTGAAGATTCTGAAATAAACTCTGTTTTGGCATCCTGCTAATAGCTGTTCAGATTGAAAATTTTCTTGTGTCACTACACCACAGCCCAGCTGGTGCAAACGATAGATGTTTTCTATTTTCTTAAACTGGTTTCCAGCCTCTGGATGATTTGCTATGCAAAGGCTGCTGTCCTAGAAAGGTCCATGGCATCCTTTTAGAGACTTGATACCCTTGCATTAGTTTCCTCCATGCTTTTATTTTTTTTTGTGAATTAAGCCTGGCACAATTGTGATTGCTCACTTGTGATTAAACATAGGGGACAAGGACTGCAGTTCATTTACTACCTCTCAAGTAACCATGTCGAAGTGCATTACAGAGCATGATGTCTGAGGAGGTGTTCCTGCTATCTGCATTAAGCAGGCACATTTGCAAATTCATGAGCTATTTTTGAAATTCATGAGCCATCCTCTGCCCAGTTTTTCCTTTTGTTTTCTACAATAGAACATTCAGATGATTTAAATTTTTTTCTGGAAGTACATTATTGCAGCTTTTAGAATGTAAAACCAACAAGAAAAATAAAATATGTATATAAATAAAAGGTAAACCAAACATATGTAAGTTATGATCTTCTTCCTTAGCCACAATTCTTTCTTCATTCAATGCATTTCCAGATGAAATCATGGGACATATGCAACATCCATTAATTTCATGATTTTTCATTTACCTGATTTTTGTTGGATTTGTTTTTAGAACAAATTATTGTGCTTTGTTGTATGTTCCAGTGACAAAGTATTTGTCTGTGCTGATACATTAGCACAGGAATTGTACTTGATTATGAATATATGATGATGAATAAAAGTGTGTCATTTTGTTCAGTCCCATTCCAGTGACTGGGCATCTCACCTGGTAAATGTCATCTGGTTTCCACACTGGAGAACTTTCCTAGTCTCAGGAGAGGGGTGTGTGAACAGAAACAATCACCAGGTAATTTATTGGACCTTTCTAACTGCAGGACTCAGTTTTCCATTCCTCTGTGGCAACCTTACTGAGAAATCTATGCATCTTGCCATTTTCATGGACTGCTGGCTATCGAGGAAATGGTTGTTGAAGTGGTCGCTCAGAGGGAGGAAGATTTTTTGTTAAACCCTATGTTTATGAACTGCCCGTGACTGAGGCATTTTCTGTTTGTCAATTCTGCATATGTAGACCCTGACAACCTTACAATGCAAACAGCCAACAGCATTGTATTTCTTTGCAAATAGACGAAGTGTAAGTGAGCTTTCCAGAACTTTCCTACCAGTACTGCCCCAACCCTAATTCTAGTCATGTTTGCCAGGAACTTCTCAGTTTGGGGAAAGAAATAGGAAATATTCTGCATCTCTTTACCTGTTGTTTTCCCAGTTTTCACAGGGCAAGGCAATCTGTGCAGATGCACTGAAATACTGATTTTGGATGTACCAGTATTAACCAGGGCCATTTTACTTTTTGTAGAAGACGGGTTATAAAAACAAAATTGGAATAATTTAACTGTTCTCCTGAATAGCTTCTTGCAGTAAATAGAATATTGTCTACTTTAGGAAAAAAATCTAATGAGAGTGTATGTGCAGAATTGATTAAGTTGAAAATGTTTGGAACACAAGACAAATTGAGTAAAGTCATAAACTAAAGGAAATTATCTCAAAGTAATAATCTTGAGCAGGAAAAATGTCAAGTTACATGTAAAAAGATGGTATTTTGAGACAGGAAATAACAAGATTTTTGTGTTTATATCCATGCAATATATATGCATTATAGTATATGTCATATATAGTGTAATATATAATAATATATGCTATCTATATAGTTATATATAATATATATGTAGTATATATTATATATAGTATATAATATATAATAATCTTTTTATATCATGTAATATATAATAATATACAGTATGTATTACTATAAGGTGCTCCATGAAATCTTTGCATTCAGCCCAAAATAAAATCAAAGGATGATTGATCAGAAAACTCAGATGATAGCAGTCATTGAGACAAGCAGTCATTGAGACATGACTGACAAATTCCAAAGAAATGAAGGCTGAGCCTGAAGACAGTTTTCTTCCAGGAACCAGGTCAGGCATAAAAGAACCATGACTGCAAAGTTAGAACCAAGACTCAAGAGCTGCTTTGGCTACCCAGGGAGACAATCTGTTACAGCCGGTACGAATGCACTGGCTGAGCTAGAACTGACTCAAAAGCTTTCTGCTTGTCCAAAAGGCACAGACAGCTCATGGTGACTTGCAGTGCAATTCCATCAGGAACCCTTATGAAACAGAACAGGTCTGCAGGGCTATACTGGCATCCCTGCTGGGCTGCTGGGATACGCCCAGCACAGGCCTGGGCTCCAAGGCTCAGATCACAGAATATCCTGATTTGGAAGGGATCACCAAGTCCAAGTCTTAAGGTGTTGGCCCAATGGAATCCACAACCTTGGTGTTAATTAGCACTCTGCTCCAACCAACTGAACCAAACTCAGGGTCAACCTCTCTGCCAGCCACACACTCATCCATATTTTGAGACTGCCACTGGCCTCATGCCTTGGGGTTATCAATATGGACAGCAGCGAGGAAGAGGACTGTAAGTAGAAACTAGGAGCTGGACAGTAGGAGTATTTCATTTCTGAAATATTTAATGTCAAAAGATTTTTAGTCCTGCAATAAAAAAATTGCACTTAAAACATGTATTTTCTAATAATACCCAATTAAAATAATTGATGTTCCAATGCATTTTTAAAAAAGATTAAAAGTGAGATGTTTTAGTTATCTAATAATAGGTATTTATAATGTATGTCTGCAAAAAGAAGAAAATTTCACTAGCAAGAATAAAAATCAATACTTTAGAAATATGTGCTCAAGTTTTATTTCTCATGCCATCTAGCTGACTGACATTTACAGTTATATTTACATCTGTTTCAAGCATTTACTACTAATACTACTAAAAGATTACATTTTGTATTGAATAAATTTGCACGATAAGTACAGGATAGGATATCATAGTTTTGTCTCTATTATAAATTGGGGTAGGTGGAGCTAAGATAAATGCTGCTAAATTTGCATCCAGGTTTGTACACAAATTACTGAAGTGGAAGAAAAGCTAGGATATGGGTCTTGATTGGGTTCTTTCTCAGCTCAAGGATAGATCTTGAAAACTTAGCAGTGATCATGTTTTCCAATTTGTCAGAAACATTTATGGTCTCACACACCAGAAATAAACCTAAGACTGACTTCAAAGTGGTTTCTTTGAAGACAAAGAAATGAAGCACTGAAAAAATTCAAATTACTCACAGTGTGCCAAGTGGAGACTACCAAGAGGATTCTATACTGGAAGTATGACATGAAGACGACAGTTTTGTATTGTATGGTAGATACTGTGATTAGAGTAAGGGCTCTAATTACCTCTTGGGCAAAGGAATATCCATAAAAAAGTAATTCACAGTATCAAGTTTGAAAATGTATTCAAACGAACGGCGTGCAATTAATTAATTAGAAGCACATATAAATGAAAATATAAAGTTTCATTTAAAATACCTTCGCTTGTGTTTCAACTGTTGGCTGATTTATATTTCTAAGCATTCAGAGACTGATTCCTTTCATATAGCTTAAAAGGTTTTTCAGCCCAGTTTAGAAATTTCCCAGCCTCTGGGAATAAAGTAGGAAATTTAAGAGAATAGTTTTTCAGCTTCATGGTACCTAAGAATGCAAAATAATTCTCATTTGAAGCATATCTATTTGCTGGATGGTTTATTCTTTCTATTTTGTAAGATACTATGATATCAAATGAACAATATTCACTGGAGTGACTGCATCTGCCAAATTACTTTATCAGTGTGGAGAATTTATCCTCTGGAAAAGATTGTATGGAAGGGAATATTGCAATTTCATTGATTGTTCTTGCTGAAGAACATATCTTCAAATATGTTTCCAAACATATTTTCAAATTAATGTTCCACTAGTGTACCAAGGTTGCTGAGGATTCCTTGTGGCTGCATTGCCTCCAGTCTGTTTTTGAAAAAGAGTTTAGAGACCCAAACACCTAAGACACAGCAGAAAAAATTTAAACTTTGCTTTTCCTTCCTCCTCCTCATTGCCCTTCCCTCTGCTGAGAGTCTGGGCTCAATATTCTTTCGCCCAGGGAACATTTGGACTGAAAAGGACAAAATAAGGAATGGCTTGCACAATAGTAAGAGCATTATTTTTTTTGGTCAGGATTCTACATGCAATGAATCCCGGGAAAGAAGTAGTGACATTTCATAGGTTATTTTCTTGTCTTTTTTTTTGTCTTTTTTTTCCTCCCAGCATGTCAATGTTCCACACTTCCATAATATCAGTTCCATTAAAGGTTTTCTAAAGTAAAGCACTGGCAGTTTGTTCACTTTGCACACTGATCCCTTTTAAATATCAGTATTGATGTGAGCCAGACATTTGAAGAAGATACTTCATAGACTTTCTTTCACTGTGATTTTAGTGCAGCTGTAGGTTGACTTGTAATACCCCATTCACCGGCCTCAACAGAAGAGACTTTCAGACATGATGAGGAATGTTGCTGTACGTGGATGGTTTACACTGTGGCTAAAAAGTTTACAAGGGTCTTTAAGATAATGAATTATGACAACGCTCAAATATTTGTCTCCAGACCTGCAGCATTCATGGACACTCCCAGCTTTTATATATCATAACAGCAGACATAATAATGTCACTATACCACAGAGGTGTTCTCAAAATGTAAAATAGAACACTGCATAGACTAAATGGTGATAATTGCATCTTTTGGTGTCTTAAGAGGCTTAAAAATGCAGTAAGACCTAAATTAATTTGTCATGTTGAGTCCCAGGCACAATGAAAATTTATTTCATATCCAGGTAAGTTAAAATACTCTGTCTGAATATTCATCACAAATCTACTTTAGATCTCCTGAAATTACACAGGAGGAAAAACTTAATTCCAGGTTCCTTAGGGTGGTGAAACACCAGTTTTTTGAAGTTTGTCTGCTGCGACTGAAAGGTGACCTTGAAGCCTCAGAGCCAGCACTTGCTGCCGAGGCAATTGTTGCCATTATCACACTTCGGCTGCAGCTTGCAGCAGCACTGTAATATTGTCACTCCTGGCAGAATTCCCTATATGCATTAGTATGAAATGGTATATAAAAAGCCTATATAGTCAATAAAGATGTAAAGTCTGGAAAAATTGTAGGAAAACACGGTTAATTTGCTTAGTTCCTTGGGCTCATTAAATTGGCTCAATGACTGGATTTAAAATAACAGAGCTGATATATCAGCCCCACGTAATTTTTATGCCAGAAACAGCAGCAGTGTACTTTGTAACTCCAATGTTAGATTTCCCTGTGACATACTGCCCTCTTGTGCATCAGTAGCTTTCTTATAGAGATAATCTAGGAGCAAGACACCCATTTAATAAACAAAAGTTCTCAGACTCTCTCTCAATCTTCTTTGATATTTTTTATTTTTATCCAGAATGAAAGCAACTTAGATCATGATGGAGAGGCAACATGGACTGGGCTTGTCCAGCCTGGAGACGTGAAGACCGAGAAGAGATCCTACTGCCATGAGGGAAAGTGGGGAGCAGACTGGGCAGAGTTGAGGGAGGAGAAATTCCCTCAGGACCAGCAAGAACTGCACTGAGTTTTCTGTGACCTGAGAAGCCAGTGAGTTGTCTGGAATCAAGCCTGGATATTTTTTAAATTGCTTTCCCATCTTCAGTTTTTCTCTGTTTAAAGTGTTAAAAACTCTGATTTATATTCTATGACAGCATGAAAAATTTTGCTTTTAAAATCCCTTTTTCTTATCTGTAGAGAAAGCACTACAGGGAGGCTTTTGTAACCTTAGAGCTCCAGCAGAGTGGCCACACTTTCATACATGGGATTCTGTTCCTGTGTCAGTGATATTTGTTTTGTACAAAATGGAAAGTCTTCAGCCAAGAGAGGTTGTGTTCTTTTAGGTTTTTTCATGCAGGAAAGTCACTTTTCTACATGAAGGCTGGTGTTGAATTAAACCTTCCCAGACAAGAGAGGGGGGGGAAAAAAAAAAGAGCTGCTGAAACTTCCCAATATGATTTTGTCCATTAAGCTCTGGTGAAGGAATGTCCTCTTTCACCCTTATTGAACAGGTGATTCTCAGGAATGCCAAGTACTACAGATGAAATGAACTATACTTTCACCTCGTAAGAGGTTAAATGAGAGTAGTAGTTGCAGTTAATCATGTTTGCAAGGATTTGTTGCACTGAGGTAAGCCCTGTGGCAGAAATAAGAGGATATGAAAATTACTGCATCTTAGTTTAGTCTGTCAAGTTTGGCAGTAAACACTTTAGCACCCACATTAGATATCAACATCTTTTTGTTGATATGGCCCCACTGTAAAAGTAATATATAGAAAAGATATTAAGACTTTAGTGCTTTTGAAAAATGATTTACAGTCTTTGGGCTTAAATTAGAAAACTATCTGGTAATTTAAAAATAAACCATATTTCCCTTACTCGTGGCAATGTTTGGCCCCTTATACTTTCATGAGAAAGAAAGAGATGGTAGCACAGCTATTCTACCATCAGCCATGTACCACACTTCCTATGCTAGGAGCTTGCAGAAACAGGAGTAGGAGGAGAAGGAGGAGAAGGAGAAGAAGAAGGAGGAGGAGGAGAAGAAGAAGAAGAAGAAGAAGGAGAAGAAGAAGAAGAAGCAGAAGAAGCAGAAGGTGGTGATGTGGAACAGCCACTGACAACAGTAGTGTTCCAAATATTCACAATTTTTGCTAGACAATGCCATCACACCGTAAAACAATTGCAACTTTTTGCAAATCTTTTTAGCTGAAAAGGCCTGCATACATTTCATGTGTCTGCCAAGTGCCAAAATGTGTATAATAAAAGGCAGAAAACTAGGGGTTGAGTCAGGGTGCCTGTGAAGTTACTGTCCCTGAGCAGGAACCAGAAGTTATGTGAAACCAGCAGGTGGATTGTCTAGCTCAGGCTGAAGTGTGGGACAGTGTCTGGAACCTAAAAGCTGGAAGTCTTGAACTCTATCGCCCTGGTTTTAACTGCAAAGTGACTGGACTCTGCCTGTGCAGAATAACAAAAATTCTCTGAGTCCTCTGAAAGATAATTCAGTGTGCTTAGAAGTGTCTAAAACAATCCTAGAGATAATTGCTTTCTAATTTAAAGTTCTTTGCTGGGTTTTACAAGGCAAACTTTACCATCATCTTAGCAAAATGAATCCTGACAGTTCATGCAACATCCCCCAGCTCCTAGTTCATTCCAATGTAATATCATTAGCATCATCAATAGCATTTATCAGGAAAGTTTGGTGGTAAGTTATGTCCATGAATATAATTCTGAACAATAGTTTTAAATCAGTTAGTGTTATTTTCAGAAGCCACTTTAGACATAATTTTTGGCATCAGAAATAAACTCCAACATCTCCAGTGTATTGCTCTTCTGTTTAGCAGACTTGTCACAAGAAGTTCTATTCAATTTTAATTCATTTCAAGCTGTGATTAGAGGAGAGCCAATAAGAAATAAAATAATAGTTGTATGCCCAGGAGTAAGAAAATAAATCTCTGCAGTTAGTGTTAAATTCTGACATGTAAGTTGATATATCTCCAATACAACTGGAAAGCAATGGGGATGAAAAATTGAACAAAACCAAATAATAAAAGAGTCTCTAGTATGTTAATTTAAGACAAAAAGAGAATCAACTTAAAACTTGCCTATTTACTTGAATCAAAGCAGCAGCTCACTTATGCTATGATAAAATAATGACAGCAAAGCTGCCACTATTGTGTTTATTTTTAGTAACTTGTTTTATGCAAATAATGTCCTAACTTTATGCATCATGTTTTGCCCAGCTCTGAAAAAAACTGTGTCAGTGTTTAAACTTCTCTTGTGTGTGTAGTTTTACTGGCTATTCTTAAGAATCAGAGCCATAGCACACAGCAGAATTTGGCTCAGTCCTGAAAATTTTCTCAGTACAATTTGGCATTATCTTTTACTGTCACTTATCTAGTACTGCACTTGTTCTGCAAAGATATTATCTGGCCTGTGGAGTGAAATCTGTCCAATAACACTGAAGTAATTGGAAAAATCACACTTTCTTCCAGCAGAACACATAGCATTTCCAATTACAGAGCTTATTTGCTGCCTACTTTCTAAGCTACTTATACCGACTATATTAGTAATCTTGTGGTAGGTACACATTTCCGTTATGCTAGGTTTCAAAACCCGGTGTTTATTAAAATCTATTCTAGCTGCCAAATTAAATAGATATGTACATATCATGAAACTAATTTAATGACCTGTTGCCTGGGTCCAGATGCACAAAAGGAAGCAGCAGTCATGCTTGGAGTGCTAACAAACATGAAGAAACCCTGGGGAAAAGGGGTCCACAACCCACTAATAGAATATTTATGTTTACTATTACGGCATAAAATATCTCCATGTATACTATGAAATGTGGTGACACATGAGAGAGATCTTTGTATTTAATTTCATGCAGTGTGAATAAATGTTATATAAACACATTTTAAAGAAACAGAATATTTCTTATTTGTAAATTAAAGTGATGCGTAGCAGACAGAACTTTGCAATATGAATATAACCTAAATGTCTCCTGAAAGTTTGTAAGTGCAATTTGTGCAATTTGCCTTCTTATGACCGCAAATGATGATGACAATAAGTTTTTTGAAGGACATGGCCAGCCTGGGGAGATGTTTGGCTTCACAGCTCACCTCTGCTGCTGCAAGCATGCCCCACAGTGCCTGACTGCCTAAACCAGGTAGGGCCATGGAAACACAGGGGATGATTGTGGGACGTCTAATAAATATATTTCCTTCAAGAATCAGGAAAACTAAGCCTATGAAACGCTTTAAATTAGCCCTTTTCTTTGAAATAGTGAATATCTCAGTTGTGCGACTGCTTTTAGTGGAACAGAGGAATTAGCATGGGCTCCTTCCAAAACCAGATGGGTCTGTCCCTCCCATTAAAAACCGGTCACATATTGGCATATCATATAGCATAAGCTTCTCATTCCAGCTGTCTAGATTAATAGGTTGAGGTTTTATTTTCATACAAGGCTTATGTAAGAGCACTGATGTAGTTCTGAGGTTTGTTGTAAAACAGGCATTAAATTTCTGTGTGCCTCAAGTTGAAATGGATATTTTACAATAAAGAAAGTGTCTCTTCCGAGAAGAGACTCATGGTTTGAAGGGCTCTGTAGTTTGATGAAAAGCATTGCACAGTTTTGTGGTCAACCTGAATAATTAAAGTCTATTAAATGTTCCAAGCATACTGGTCAGAAACTGTACTTTCTTTGATTTTTTTGCCCTCCTAAGCATGGCTTAGTGTCAGTTGATGTCAAAATAATCTTTATTTTACTGGCATAGTTATATTACTGTGATAGCAATAGGTAACATCAGTGGCATGTGCACTTCCAGAATGGGCTAAGGTTCTTCTTTTCATGTGCAGTTCTGTCACATGTTTTGGGGCTGTCTGTTGTTGACAGGATCTCTCTGGCAAAATTGTTTACTGAGTCCAAAAGAAGCAAATATGGAATAAAACCCAGTTTTGGGTTTTCTGCTATTGCTAACGTTGGCCAATATAAATCTGATAAACACAGAGAGCAGAGCTTCTGATTGAAGCGCAGTTCTATTTTATTGCTTCACATGACCATATTGTTGAGACAGCATCACATTTCAGTGTTTGCCAATGGGAACATTTATAATGGATGTGTGCGTTTCATGCATGAAGAGGCTGTCTTTGCAGCTTTGTCAGAGAGGGACTGGCGAGATTCATGGTGGAAAGCAAGAAGGAATCACCAGTCAGTACGTGCTGCTGCACAAAAAATGTCTTAAAGCAAGTATCCCTGGAGCAAATTCTACGAGAAAGTTTTGCTATCAAAAGATTACTTGCCCTGAAGGAAATTTACTTGCCAAATGGAAATGGGTGACTGAACCTTACCCACATACAGTGGTGAAAATTTCTATCACAACTTTTGGCAGTTTCATTCCTGTAATGACCACATGCCCAAGCCAAACATCACACAGGGACATAATTCTTGCAGCAATTATGCCACTTAATATTCCAGAGTGACCAATGGTTTCACAGAGACAGGCAAAAGGAACTGACTTTTAGAAAAGCTGTTGATTTTTCCAACTGCTGTTTCTTCATGGCATTGCATAAAATGCTAATTGTCATGGCATTTGTTGAAACTTTCAATCCTCATAATGAAACAGGAGCAACTACTGAACTAATTCACAGCAGCGTGTTCTGCTGCAGATCTGTTATCAGTGGTTTTAAGAAAATGGAATTATAACAAGAAGAATGTGTAATTTTCCAGTCAGAATTAACCACAAGCAGTTTTAACTGTTTATTAAAGCACTTGAGTAGTCCCCTTCATATATTATCTGGTCCCAGACCCAATATTTATTTGTATTTCTTTCAGATCATTTTTCTTTAGCAAGTAGATGAAATATCTCAGAATAACTTCAGTGAGGAGTCAAGAACAGGACTATCTCCATATTCAGAAAACTCCAAAATACCTTTGGAGTTACCAGCAGGTGTTCATCTGCTTGTCCATCTCTGAATTGCTTCTCTTTTAGTTTAGAACAGATTCAGAAGCTCACAGTTAAGCCCAGGGGGTCACTTGCTCCACCTGCTTCCCTTACTTTTAAGGGGGATAAACTGGTTTTTTGTTTCCAGGAGAGCATTCTTGAAAAATTCCCAGCACTTGCTAGCTCCTTTATCCTATATGGAAGCTTCCCATTGAACCCCTCTCATATTAGCCCTGAGTGGGTTGGCATTTGCTCTTCTAAAATCTAAAACCTTTGTCTTAGCAAAAACTTTCCATGTACTCATCAGGATCCCAAACTCCTCTATATTGTGGTCATTGCAGCCAAGATTATCAGTAACTGAGATATTAAGACCTTTTTCTTGGTTTGTGAGTAACCAGTCCAGCAGTGCTTCATAGCTGATGTTTGTGAGAGGAAACAGTCCCCTTTGCATTCTGGAAACGTGATGAATGATGTGTGAACTGCTATATGGTTCTTTGAGAAATGTACATTCAAGGTTCTCCATAACACAGAGCATGAGTCCTCCTCTTCTCTGCCTGTCTCTATGAAACAGTACAGCCCTCCAGCATGATCAGTTGTGTGAGTTGTTGCACTGTGTTTCAGTTTTCCCTATGAGATCATAACTTTCTGACTGTGTGTGGAGCTCCAGTTCCTCCTGTTTGTTCCCCAGGCTGTATGTGCACGGATGCACACATTCCAGGTCATTAGTCTTCTGGTTCTCATCTTGGGAGGTAGCTAATATTTGTCCCTACTCTAGCTGGCCTGGTTTATTCCCCAGCTGGTTGCAATGGCATGAGCACTGCCACTTTGGACCCTGTCCCCCAAGTCCTTCAGTTTAAAGCCCACCTCCCCATGTTGGCTAGCTTACTGCCAAAGATTGCCTTGTCTCTTCTAGACAAGTGGATCCCATCCCCCTCTAACAGTCTATAGTCACCGAAGAATCTCCCATCGTCATAAACCCCAAACCCTCAGGAAGACACCAGCCACAAAGCTGGTAGTTAATTTGCTTTATACATCTATTTCTGGCTGCACCCTTTTCTCTAACCAGTAAAATGAAAGAAAAGATAACCTGCGCACCACTACTGCTTGCACTCCCAGGGCTTTGTAGTTTTTCTTGACATTACCCAGGTTCCAGCTTGCAGTGCCATTCATGTCCACATGAAAGAGAAGCACCTGAGACCAGTCTGTAATCTTGACTAGTAGTGGCACTCTCTCAGCAGCACCTCAGCTCTGGAAAGTCAGCACAGCTCTTATGACCCCCTGTCAGGCCAGCAGTGGGAGCCTCAATGCTCCTTAACAGAGAATCAGCAACTATGAGCACTTGTCTTTTTGCAATATCCTCTGTGTCATTGGTATATTCTATAAACAAACAAACATTTCTAGTTTGATATTCAAAATAATTCAGTTTTTCATACTTGTACTGTAACTCAAAAATATAATTAACAATGAGACAGCTCCCCAGTGAAATTTCTAAGCCCGGCATATGACTTTTATGGAGAATATCTGCCAAGGCAGGGGGCAGCTGTAGGCCCAGACCATGTAGGCAGTTGCCTAAGGCAGCAAAAGAGAGACATGAAAATCACAGTGATAACAGAGCAGCTCCCCAGGCACCACCTGGTCTGGTGAGATTATACAATCTTCTCAGCCTCTATAATGAGAAAATTTATCGCACTCCCTGGCTTTATTTTCCCTCATCCTCCTGCTGGTAGACAAAGGAGGTCTAGAAACATCCCAGCATGGAGCCAGAGAAGAACCACTCTTCCTTTCATCTCCCTTCTCCCAGGCAGTCATGCTACATTGGGTCAGAAAGTCCAAGCAGGTGTTTGCAATTTTAACCTCATTAATTTTGAAACATTGCTGTGAAACCTTGAATCTGCCTGCGTCAAAATCATTAAATTATGGTATAATTTCTGTATGACTGTACTGGTTTGGGCTAAGATAGAGTTATTTTTCTTCATATTATGGAACTGTGTTTCTGGTCTGTGATGAAAACAACATTGGTAACTCAGGAATGCTTCAGCCATTGTTCAGCAGTGCTTGCACAGCACCAAGATTTTTTCTGTTTCTCACACCTCCTTGCCAGCAAGTGGGATGGGGGAGTACACGAAGTTGGGAGGGGACACAGTCAGGACAGCTGACCCCTAGTGACCAAAGGGATATTCCATATTGTACAACATCATGGTCAAAAATAAAACCTGGGGGAAAGAGGAGGAAAGGGGAAACATTCAGAGATACGGTATTTTCCCATGTAACTGTTATGTATGATGGGGCTCTACTTTCCTGGGAATGGCTGAATACCTGCCTGCCCAGGGAAAATGGTGAATCAATTCTTATTTTACTTTTCATGCATACCCAGCTTTTGCTTTACCTATTAAACTATCTTTATCTCAATGCACAATTTTTCTAACTTTTACCCTCCCGATTCTCTTCCCCATTCTTGGAAAGAATAAGCGGCCGAGTAGGGCTGAAATGTTGACTAAGGTTATCCCACAATGACCACACAGAATTTTGGTCTGTAACTCCTGAACAGCAGTGGATTTGGTCATTCTGGTCATTCATTTGGTTATTGTTAGTGATCCTTGTGCCTTCGCATTTTTACTAATAGAAACAAGGCTTCAAATCAGCCTGGCAGGTTTTATTCCAATGTGTCTCAGGTTTCAGCACTGCATACAAGTGCA
Source organism: Dasyornis broadbenti (assembly GCA_013397935.1). Classification (NCBI taxonomy): domain Eukaryota; kingdom Metazoa; phylum Chordata; class Aves; order Passeriformes; family Dasyornithidae; genus Dasyornis; species Dasyornis broadbenti. Next base: position 862,640 of record VZRN01002947.1, on the reverse strand, counting down.
AAGGGATCGTCACTTAAAATAATTCCCTCTAAAATAGCAATTTTTCAAACTTATTGTTATATTGATAATCCCAGAAATAACATTACATATGTATGAAGGTTCAGCTGACTGCTCAAGCACCAAAAATAGAATTCTGCCTAAATTGCAGCATATATGCCACACAAAAGAGAATCGAACAGTCCCTAGTTGTTGATAGATGTTCTCAGCACCACTAACAGGGTTTCTTGATACAATCCATCAATTCATAATCTGTTTATTTAATATTTGTATATAGATGGGATCTGGCTGCTTGTTTGAGACTGTTATGCTTAATGGACATAATAGAAATACTCTATTAATGTTCTGTTGAAAGAGTGAGGTATTTTTTCTTCCCAGAGGTTGTGAAGTCTCCTTTTAAAATGCAAAGTGTACAAACAGAAGCAGATAAAGAAGATGGAAAAGAACTTTCACATGGATGCACATGAATAGGAAGAAAGGTAGTAAATACCTTGGTCTATGTTGATTCTCATAGCACTGTTTATGTTCTCAAAAATTTTAGCTGACTTCCTGAAAGGCCACAAAGATTGCAAAGCTTTGCACTTCTTAAAATCTTTACCAAAAAAACCCACCAGTCACTAGATTTTTAAATCACTTACTTGCGTCTCACTTATGGTTGCTTTGAGCAACGTGATCTAGTGGAAGGTGTCCTTGTCCATGGCAAGGGCATTCAACTAGATGACCTTTAATGGTCCCTTCCAACCAAAATCATTCTATGATTCTATGATTCACCAAATTCTATTGCAACTGGAGAAAGTATTAAAATTGTAAGGAAATGTCAGAGGGTATGCAGCTGTTTTTTGAAAACGATATTAAAAGTGAGCTTCTTTGAAAGAATTAAAGTTTAATCAATAAGTCAGGAGAAAATGGAGCGTTTGAATAGACAGGAATGTATGAGAATAATTGGTTAATCTCATATTGACTCAAATTCCCATGAAAGATAAAAATAACTAAATTAGGCTGACTTAGGAGAAATCCCAGAAAGCAGGAGTGCATTTGCTAGACTGGTTAAAACTGGACAGAACTGGCACTCACTGGTAGAAATTTCAACTTCTTTTTTAGGATGGGCAAATGAACAGCTGTAAGTTTTAAAGATCAATCCCCCTGTTGCACTATAACCATATATGAGAATGGTAGGCTCAGAGAGAATGTGTTGAGAAGAAATAGCTTCTTTTAAAAAATGTAAGTAGCAGCTTATGTATTTCATTTCATCAAGAAAAATTCTAATGAAATAAAACCTTGTCTTTAGAAAAAGCTTATTTCTCATTGTAGTTTAAAAAATGTAAATTCTGTGTTGGTGGCAAGTCCCTTTTCCACTGAGAACAAAGTCTTTGTAAAGGAAAAGTGACATGAAAACCAGACCTTTTCTTCATCTCACAGTGAATTCAATTAATAGTGTATCTGTAAAGGAGACCTATGGTGACAAAGTAACTTTTTCTAGTTTTACTGAAGTTTTTGCAAAAGCAATTCTTCTTGAATTTGATCCAACTCATGTTAGTAAATTCTAGTTTCTACCGGGTGTGAGAATTTTCTGTTGTTAAAGAGGCAATGGCATTAGACTTCTAGATGCCCCTTTAATTGTCAAAGTCCAGGATTCAATTACAGTTTGCATTCAGAAAGGACTTACTCAGCTGCTCTCTAAATTGACTTTCTCTTACTCATCCTGGCTGTACAGTCAGTATAATTGAGAGTTGAAAGGAGTTGCTAACAGTTGCCTGGTCTGTGTGCCCAGATTGTACTGGCTGCTCTGAGTAATACTTTCATGGCAATGAATTATATTCTAACTGTTTTAAATACTGACTCTACAGCTGAAAAAATAAGCAGAATTATTTCCTTGCTTTCTTTCCTTTACATCTGTTTTTAATGAGGATGAAAGGATAATTTGCCTTGGGAATGACATCCACAAACAGGATTCATGGTTGTGAATATTGAATTGGAGAAATAACTAACTCTTTGGAGAACATGGCCTACTTTTATCTTTTTGGCATTTTACACTGGCTAGCTCCTGCTAGCCTTTCTCTCTTTCTTTCTCCCACTCTTTATAAGATCATTGTGAGTCACGCTATAGCAGCAGGACAGACAAAAAGGAACCAAGCACTGCAGTGGTTGGCATCCCAAACTCTTATGAGCCTTATGGATCCAGCCTCACAATCTAACAACTGAGAAAATCATGTGTTCCTGTAAATTCGTTGGCCATTAACTTTACATGAGGCTTGCACAGCTGATTTCTAAAAGCTAGAGCAGAGTTGGTGTAAGGAACCATAATGAATTGTTATTAGGATTTGAAAGTATAATCTCAAGTAACTTAACGAACAATTTCTAGTATTGGATTCCTTGAAATTTTCTCCAGAGGAGTAAGGAAAATTTTAATAAGACTGAATTTATGCAAGAATTATACCAGTATTTCATTTGGAAAGTTCAAATGCTTAACTGTCATTAGTCTGCAGTCTTATTTTCACATCTGTTGTTTCACATGGGGATATTCTATGTTCATATCCTTCTAAAACTAAGTGTTCATAGAGACTACTGAGGTCTGTACTTTATATATTTTGCCACCTCTGGATTTGTTTCAACCTTCTTTTCAATTGCCTCTTTAGCAAAGTCATGAGTATTTGTTGCTATCCATGGAATTTCTGGATGTTTCTGAACCAGAGAATTCCCACTTGCCAGGTCTCATTACCATGTCCTTTCCTAAGCTGAATCTGATGTAGCAACAAAGCCAACAGCAGCTCTTTTCATTTCAAGATGCTTTAAGTAAGGGGAGAATCCATATATCTGGGCTTGACTCACTATGAGGTAGCTAAATTTTTAGAAAGGTTTTACTTAAATTATTTTTCGTTTTATTGGTCATCATTATGCAGTGATTGAAAATTATCTTAATAAGAGATCAAATGTAGAAAGATTTAGAAATCAATAAGGAAGGAGTCCTATTTCATACTCTAGGAATTCTAGAGAAAAATGATTGTACATTAATTACATTTGAAGGCAATTGCAGACTACCACAGACTGCAAACATGAGAAAAGGCAGAGAAAAATTATTTCTTTTTTTTTGCAGACAACAAAGATTGTAAATAATTGCTATTTCAAGCATGACTGCTGAATCCATACACTGTACTTCACTCCGATAAAGAGATTTAGGATATACCAGGTCCATAGCATAGGACAAAGTAAAAATGTCTCCAAATTAGCTACCTCCAAGCAAGATAGAAGCAGTGGAGCAGAGTAAATGTAGCATATCACATGAACTGATTGGTTTTTCTGAGAGATTAACCATTTCTAACCTGAAGGTAACTTGCTCCAAAGTACAGGCAGAATGAGACTGAGATTGTCTGCACCAGGCCATGTACACATGCAGCAGAAATATTGAAGCAGACTTCTTTAACTCTTCACCAGTTTAAACACTCTAACTTTTTGTTATGAAGGTAATTTTAATCTTAGTCTATCACTTTGTCAGTCAGCAGGAATTGCCCTTCTAAAGACAGCAATTTAAACTTCCTTTTTATATAGGTTGCTTTCACCATTGTAGTAGAGTTTCTAGGAGTTATGTAATCACTCTACAGACTTTTAATAACTCTGCTCAGAAACTTTTCATTCATATGAAGGCTTCTGGGAAGTTGCAAGTTGTTTAGGATTACAGATAACCTCATTGTTTTAAACACTGTCTTGTAAACCCCACAAATGGACCAGAAAATAGGAATAGCACATTTGCTTTCTAAAGATTTTGAATAGGCTCACAGACTTCATGCAACTTGCAGCAGAAAGTAATTTTCATTCATGAAAACAATCAAAAATAAAGATTTTTCAGTGACAATGAGATCTATCGCAGATCATCATTGAATAGCTTGAAAAATTTTTTGTAACCTCACCTACTACTACTAGAATGTACAAATACATTCTTGCTTTCATGAATCTTGTTCTGCATAATACAGAAAGGCAATTCTATCAGACCTAAACAAGAGCAGCGTTTTGTAGGAAAGCACTAATTTAGTTTGTGTTATATGTACTTACGTATATAGAAGGATGGTAAAATGCAGAGTTACATAATCTTCATTTCTACCTGAGAAGAGAGATGAGGATCTCTTCTGAGAAAACGCAGCAATATAATGGCATAATTTTAAAAGTATGCAAACTACTCAGTGACTGAGGACAGATCTACAGACCTACAAATCAGTTTAGTTTGGGGAAGATCTAAAAAGAATTATAGGGAGAAATCCAATATATTCCCACTCTAAAGCATTAATCTGGGTTTCAAAGATGAGAGATCTGAGGAGACAGAAAGACTTAGGACCCTGAAATCAATAACACATAAGATGTGATCGCTAATATATTGTATTATATATATGTAATAGAATCAGTCAATGCACAGTGCATCAGAAATCCAAGAACTGAGCATCAAATGAGACTCTGATTAGTAGACTTCTTTGGCTTTGCCATTTGTTTGGGTTTGGAATTTCACATCAAAGAATAATGTTGCATCCTCATTGCATTCACATTTTATTGAGATATCTGAGATTAAAGTATCAGAATGGGATAAAATATAAGATTTATAATTATATTAGAAGTTTCTAACACATGGTTCTGAGTTGTCATCAACGATGAAACTTTCATGTCAGCTTTGACTAAAAATTCAAGGTTTTCTTATCAGGATTTCTATATCTAAGTACCTCATTAGATGTCCCAAATAACTACTAATAAAATAGTTCAAGACTGTCACAATTTAAGTAAATTTTTATGAGGCCACTAGATGGTGCTACATATATTATTAAATACCTCAGAAAACAAAGTTCTGGGGAAAACCAAAAGAACCGATAACCAAACAAACAGGACATGAGAGTGCTTCATGAAATAGCAAGGATGTGTTTAGATATAATTTCCCATCGTCTCCATCCTGTCGTTTCCCTCTACCTCAAATTGTTCTGTTCTTTCTTCTGTGTTTGAAGAAAGGGATTACACTTGTGCATGGCACTTAATATGTGCCATGCACACAACTGCATTTGAAGAAAGGAATTACTCTTGTGCATGGCACTTAATACAGCCCACAGCTCATTGTTATCTTATAAAATGGAGATGGGAGTGGCACATTGTGGCAATACTCAAGGTATACTTAGAGTTAATTCTGCAGTGAATATAAATTTCTAGCTGTTTAGTTCACTTTTCAAGTTGACATTTCATTGTGTGATAGTGTCTGTGAGACCTTCTGACACATGACATCCAGCATCAGCTTGAGACTACTTGAGAAGTAGCTGTATGGTTTTATTTCTGAACCAATTTTAATTTTGAAAGTTCTGTTTGTTTTATTCTATGCAAAATCTATTTTTATATGCTTACTTTAGATAATGACCAAGGAAGTCAGTGAAGCTATAAACAGAGGAAAGAAAAAGTGATCAGTCAGATAGATTGCTGAATATTGAAAAGGCCAAAGTAATAAAAAGTATCTTTGTAATTCATAGAGTATGTGAGGCATTAAAAAGTCATGCAGGCTTAGATTTTGATCAAGATTATTGTAGACAAAAATCAAAGAGAACCTGATTATTTTTTTCATTACAAATACGGTAGAGAAGATAATAAAATAGTATAAATTTACTGTATCCTAAAAGACTTCATGAAACCAGGCTGTTCACTTACTGTTCTCCATCAGACTCAGTCAAGGCTGACATTTAATGGAAGACATTTTCTGTGGTATAGAAAAGTGATGTAGGAAGGGATTAATCTAGTACTGTTATTTCTAGCCCCGTCCCAATACACATTTACACAATATTGCCATAAGAAGTCCATTTTGTTGGATTATTTTGATTGAGGACTACAGGGAGATGCATTTCTTCCCAGTATTTCAGCAATTGCTGACTTACTCAGTTACATATAATTTCTATATTAATTCAACTAGTCATATTGAAGTCACGGAATAAAGTTCTATTTCCCTTAGTGATATACAAATAGGCAGAACAAGGTAGATCTTGACTGGAAGGCCTTACTGTTTAATTTCTATCAGAAATAGTAGAGTTTTACTGCACGAAAATAGGCCACAGCATCAGATGATATTTTCCTAGCAGATATAGCTAGGTGCAAATTTAGATATTGTGCCTTAGGAATGAGACAAGACAGTAAAAAATGAAGTGAGAAGGTATTTTCAGGAGATAAATGTACTCATACCCCTCACCTAGATGAAATATAAGGAAGCTGCACCTTTGCCAGTGAATCATAGGACTGTGGACATATATGTCACACCAGAAGCTCAGTTTCCATTCTCTGGTTTATAAATACATGATTGGGCATTTTCATTAACTGTAGGCGACAATAAGTTGGACCTTAAAAATATAGACAAGGAAGCTATATTTGCTGAAGCAGATAAATAGCTGTCAATTGAATGCTGTGAAGGATTGTATCAACGATAATTCTGAGACTGTTAAAAACAGAAGCCAAAACTGAAACGGTCCCACATACCTAAACTAGAGAACCAGAGCATTAAAACTACAGAGCAGACATAAAATTACTTCGTATATGTTTAAGTCACCAGACAGAGTTATGCCTCTTCCTTAACTCCTGGTCTATCACCAATGGCACTGAGGCATTGGCCATGTTATTCAAACCTTGAGGTGGCTACTAGTGCAAATATGTTTGTCCAGACATGTTCAAAATTCTCCTTTACAAAGTGATCTTTCAGCTTAACTCTCTGTCCCATTATTGTCATATCTGATCAGGAATGTGAGCTAAATGGGCAAATGTCAGTCAATTAGAAAGGATTTCAGCCTCTGATGCCTGACTGCTGTTGGTTCATTATCAGTGCTGTTTGGTAAGTCTGAAGAGTACGAAGAAGGCAATCGTTTTTCACATATAAGCTAAATGTTTGTGTTTGTTTATATTTCCAAAATTTGAGGAAACACAGAAAGGGAGTGCCAGTTCTTTTACTACTAAACCAAAGCCCAGATTTGTATTCGTTTGCAGAATCTCTTCAACTCCCCTTTAGACAGTCTTAGGAAGACTGCAGCTGCTGTCCTCAGCCTTTTCCTTAAAACTTAAGGAATCCAGCTCCTTCAGCTCCTTGTCAAACAACATGCTTTGCATCCTCTCTTGTCATCTTAGTGGCCCTCCAGAGGTCTTTCTGCACCTGGTACATATCTTTGATCTGAGGTCTCAGCCTGGACTGGGTCACCAGAAGTGGCCTCCTGGGTACCAAGCAAGCAGCAGTGAGCAGCTGCTTGCCTGGCCTGTTGGCTGTGATCCCTGTCTGTGCCTGGTACACAGACAGGCCCGTCACCACAAGGGTGCGCTGCTGACTCATGCTCAGCAAAAATCAGCAAAATTATCCACTGAGATCCCCTCAGTTCGATTAGATGTGTAACTTCATATAAGCAGATAACTTTCAAGGGAAATGCTTATATTTTGGCCAGACCTTTCCTTACTGTTTCCTTCTGACACAGCTGTCAAGTTTTGGCTACTAATTTGTGTGCCTGTGACTATTTAGTGTGCACAGAGCAGGAGCTGTTAATAAAACCTGATGAGTAAGGCACAGGAGAGAGCCCCTGGGCAGGCATATTTTAATTTTGGAAAACCAAAAATATTTTCAGGCATCAAACTTTGTAAAAGGGATTTTAGTGTGGTTTTGAGATTTCGTGTTGTTTTGGATGCTTTTTGTGTATAGGGACAGAAATTTCACAGAATCGTAGAGTATGGTGAGTGACTTCAGCTGTTCCTCATACTTTGACGCCTTTCACAGCTTTGTTGCTTTCCTTTGGATACTCTCTAATATAATATGGCGCCCCAAACAGCACACCGGGCTCAAGGTGAGGCCGTCCCAGTGCAGAGCAGGGTGGGACAATCCCGTCCCTTGCCTGGCTGGTGATGCTGTCATCACCAGGACGGGGTTGGCCCTCCTGGGTGCCAGGGCAATGCTGACCCAGATTCACCTTGCCATCAACCAGGACACCCAGGCCCCTTTCTGTGGCACTGCTTTTGCCTGGTTGGCTGTCGAGGGCCTCCAGGTCCTGATGGGTCCGGGGTCATTGCTTGGTGTCCCTGAGCTTAGGAACCCCCCTGTACAGCTTGATCCAGCCCTCAGCCTTGGACTTACCTCAGTCACCACTGCTGCCACTGCCACTGCCACTGCCACCTCATTTGACTTCGCCTCACCGATTTTCACACTAGCCCTAGAGTATACTGCAGCTTAAAAACACTGATACATTAGGAGTAGGCCAAAATCCAAGAGAAGCATCCTATGGCCAAAGCCTGAGGCAGCTGTCTTGGCCAGAAACCATGAAGTTCTTAATTTTTCTCAGGGCCTTCTATTCATGGTCTTAAAAAGTGCCTTTTAAGAAAATCCACCCTAAACAGAGTGAGAAAATTGAGCTGAGCAGATTTTCACTTGACCAGAGGTTATAAAAATGATTAAAATAGTTGTTAAAGTCTAAAGCTATGTATCCAGAAAGTGAAGGTCCACTTTAAATTCCCAGTCTACTGAAATGTTACAAATACTTGGATGTGCTACAAGTCATTCTCATTGCAAACCGACTGGTAGCTGCAGGATACTGTCCTGTGGGAGGTGACCTCTCAGTGAGAGTTAAATTTTAAGCCTGGATAGGGCCAACAAGATTCAGCCATGTGTGAAAGGATTGCACAAACAAAACCTCTTACACAAACAAAACATCCAGCTCAGTCTCCTACATTCACTGCCAGTCATGTCTATGATTTTATTTTTTTTCAGAGAATCCAAGCATGTTTCACAAATTTTCATCCTGCTGGCAATAATGTGCCAGCTCTTTTTAGGACAAATACATTATTTTGATTAGCCTGATGCCATTCTAGAAATGCTGCTTTTTCCTGAGGCATTATGCAGTTTTGTTTATCTCAAGTGTTAAAAATGTTTGAGTGACCTTTGGCCCCTTCAAAACCCTGGCTTTATGGCATCTTACTGAGCTTCACTGGTAAATTTAGGGAGTCAGGAAAGTACGTCTCAGGCTGCCATCTTCACACTTGTTGCCTTCTCATTCTAAGCTGTCTGTTCCACAATCCAGTCTTAGGTGTTTTGCATCAGGTGACAATAGAAATATGTTTTGTTTTTTTTTCCCCTATCATATAAAGTTATTCAACTCTTAGTTTATCCTGGATAATTTGTCAAATATTTATGTGTATTTTACTCCAGATCTTTATCATACAATCAGCTAGACCAAAAACATAATCTCTGTTGGTTTATTTCTAAATTATTTCAGGAATTTAAACCACTTTAAAATTACTACTTCCCAGTTTACCATCTATTTACCTGGTACTTGAACAGAAGTGGAAAAAAAACATTTCTGCATTTTGATATTATGGTTTACCTAAAATTGCAATAGTACTAAACAGATTATTTTGATGTCCAAGACCTCATAATAACATAATAGGTAATAGCTCTATGTTAGAGGTTCTCCTCAGTTATTGCAAATGAGAACTATATGTGTAAAACATTTCCCAGAGGTGTTTGAAGAACATTTTAAAACATAAAAGCCTACAAACTCAAATCTAGTTGCATGGAACAGACATGTTTTGTACATCTCCCATTCCCAGCCTTGATTATGACAGTTTGCTGGAGAAGAGATGACACAAGACGATCCAGGAAGCAAAATCTGACACCAGCAATGAGTAGTTTAGCAGCTGACCAGTGTGAGCTGGTGCCAGAGCAGATATCCTCCCTCTTTTCATTGGTATCTTGGGGATAAGTCTAGAATTTATGGGGTCTTGCATTGAGTGCTTCTCTACTGCTGATATTGTAAAGGAGTATCAGTTTTAGGATTTTGATGAGAAACAAACAGTGGGACAAATATTCAGCATATGCATTCAGCAAAACTTTATTAGGAGTGGGAGAAAGGAATGTGGGAGTAAGCAGGTTTGGGATTACTGCAGTTAAGCAGGCTAAAGCCAGTGGAGTAAATTAAATCAATAGCTGAGATGATGACAGAGCTCAAAACAGAGAGTAAGAATAACACTGTCACAAAATCAAGAACATTTATAGTCTGAATGGGCCTTCAAAGGTCATCACTGAGTGCTGAATCACTTCAGCCATGTGCATTCCTAGTAACGTCATGCTACCATCATAATGCAGCATTCACCTTCTAATTTGGTTATTATGTATAGCTAATGTCATTGCAGAAGCTTGCATGAGTAAAGACCATTCAAAATCAGGCTGCAATCATATGGCACCATACTGTTGATTTTTAAGTCAATGGGAATCAAATAAACACTTCTGGTTACTGTATTACTGTATTATCTATTCCTCTCACACTTTGGCTCCTTAATATTCAAAGCTCTGCCATCTGCATCTACTACATTATAACACTGCAGAGGGCACTATTGGTGCATATGAGCAGCTGTTGAGCAAACCCACAATTTCATCTGCATGAAATTAGGACAGGGGATGTCCGCAAGTATGTGTTTATTCATTCACTAGTGTCAGACCTATTTGGTCTATTGATGCTAAGGGCTTGGTGATGAAATCACATCTGGCCAAATATCCTTAGACATAAAGAAAATAGAAATAAGATAAGATTCCAGTAGTCAGTTCAAAATTCTTGTATATTTAAAATTTATTTTAAAAGACATGGCAGAGGGAACCTCCCCCCATCCCCAAAACTCTTGCATTTAAGTGATGGTTAAACAACTAGTTTTAAATCTCTGTGCATTTTTTTCTGGGATGTCTTAAGATGCCATCATTTGTGTGCACCTATACCTATTGAAATCACGATTTCAATATTTAAATGAGGTATCAACTTTTAAAAACTTCACTTGTGGTTTAAATAGATGTACTAAATCACTATATAGAACATACTTGATGCACTCTCTGATAAACATGCAAAGAGAAGGTTTGCTCCTATTTCCAGATCAGTTTTTGAACAGCACTATGACTTAAGGCCATTGAATACTTAGTTCATGTATAACTGTATATTGGGTGTGATTGCTAATAAAGTAATTTATAATTCTTGGATGGAATGCCTTTTATCAATGCTAATATTTTTATAAATTATTTTGGCATCAGTGGTTGTTGAAAGTTTTGCTCTTAAACTGATTTTTATTGTGTTTAAGATAGTTTAGATGGAAAATGGGGATTTGGACTTTTTGGAATTCACTATTGAAGTAATTGGTCTCCTTTTTTTTTTTTTTTTTTTTTTTTTTTTTTTGCATATCATAAGTGAGCCGCCAAAGCCAGAAGTGTTCATCCTGGAGGTATTTTGCTAACATCAGTTCTCTGCTGTATCTACTTTCTTTATGTCTAAAGATGGTCTTTAGCTACTAGACAGACATGTCAAGATGGCTTCTCCATCATTATATTAATGAATGTATTTGCTTTTATTTCTGAATGATATGCTCTTCTGTGGTTAGAAATTAATTTCGAGAGATTGTGTACTCCCCTACCAAGGTCAATCCCATATCGATTCAGACCTATACCTAGATCTGCCATGCAGTCCTAAAGGAGGGAGCACAAACTATTTTACAAGTCTATTCCCAAGATTCTCTTTGGCTTATGCAAGGCTTATTTTATACGATTGGCTCCTGACAGCCATTCATAAAACTTGCAACATTTACTATCCAAATAGCTTCCAGCCACTGACATTATATCCTCTAGCATATCTGCTTACATTCTGCTGTTGTCCTACTTCCAGGCACCATTCATCTTTGAGCACACAGTTTCACTGGATGCATTAGTTGCTTGCCCTGCTGATATCTTCATTGAAAGCACTCAGATATTAAAAACAGCAGCTGCCATTTAAGCAAAATATCCATGTGATTTGATATGTTAAAATACTGTAGGTCTCTCTAAATATGCTAATCTTAAACATTGCATAAGATTGCTTACTCACGGGCTGTTCATACTGCTTTTACTGGATTATTGTAAAACTATGTAAAAATTAGTTGGCTTGAAGGAAAATTAACAGACAGCACTAAAAGTGCCCATATTAACTATTTTACAGGTCTACTATTCAAGTGCCTGAGATGATCTTTTCATGAACATTAAATCCCCATAAATCAGCAGATTTTATGGCTGTGCTGAGTGGACCCAGATGTTTGTTTCTCTTTCCCTTCCCCACCCCAATGCTCTATGCCACATTTATAAGACTATTGCTCTAAAGTTGAGGTGAGAGAATCAACACGGATTAAAACTAATTCAGCGCAAGACTAGATAATTGAATGGTTTCTGCAGTCTGTAGTTGCACTGTACCTTTATTACATAGCTCCACAAAAAATTATTGTGGTGCTAAGGAATAAAACAGCATAGGGTTGAAAACATGTTTGAACAGGAGTCAGAGACACTTTGGTGTAACTGCTCAGGCTCACAGCATTTGTGAAACTCTTTGTTTTGTGCTACTTTAGACATCATTGCCAGGTCTGGCCTCAGCATTAGGTTTAGGAATAATACAGCTGAAGTATTAGATATCTTCTTACCAAGGTACTACATCAATCAGCATTTCATACATGCACACTGTAAGACTATTATAACCATCTTGATTCCCTGAGAACTTCAAGAGGAAGTGCTTCAATTTGATATTAAAAAGGATACATGCAACATTTTTTATGAAGCATATACCAATAATTTTCAAGATACTATTTCACATTAATTTTTTAATGGTGGGTAAGCAAATGAAAATTAGCATTATACATTATTGAATTAGTTTTGTTATCAACTTCACTAGCAGTAGAAAGAATACCACCATCTTGGAAAAAGAAATGCAAAGTTATATTACGTTGCATTTGATATAAAATATTATTCATCTATAGCCCAAATTGGCTGTAAAGTACAAGAAAATTATGCTCATATCTCCTTTAAGTCTAGTTTCTTTTTGAGTGATATAGAAAGTAAATTGGAATTTTGTCAAGAAGAATCCTGAATCACTATGTTCTTTGTTGGAGGTCTTTATAACTTTCTTATGCTTAACACTGTTACCTTATAATTTTACTTGGCAACCCTTGCACTTTTTTTTTTAAAGTAGGTTAAATATGAGTCATATTGTTATAACATGATTGTATCTCATTCCAGGCTAAGACGTTGAGCTTGCAGAACACAAAATGAAATCTATCTGGATAGAAACAGTAAGTCACTCACTTGAATCTTATAGATTTAAAACTTTTTTAAAGTGCTAGAAAAATTCATTTTCAACACATGAAAAATATCTACAGAAAGGGTGAATTCAGGGAATAAATCACAGAGCTAGATAAAATCAGAATCGTTCTATCTTTATTACACACAATTGCAACGTGACCTTGAAGTCCTTCTGCGCAGTACTTTCCATTGATTACCTATGACTGAACCAATTCATGTCATTGAACCTCAGTTGTCTAGGAGTTAGGTATCTGTTTTAAGTTATTCATCTGGATTGTATTTATCTCTTGATCCAGACATAAATACACCATTCAAATGCGACGAACTTTCCTTGGGAACTTTCTCCATTGGCAGTAGAGAAAATGTAGCTTGATCCGAATGCATCCATTTAAGCTAGGTAGCTATGTGAGCTAAGCATTACCCTAGTAGCTCACTAGTTAATATTGGTTTCTTTCTGGATAGTTTCTCTAAGAATTTCAGATGTCATTAAATTAGGAGGATGAAATAACATTCTCCTACTGATGATGTAGTAGTATTGAGTATTTTGTCTTTAGGAATCCTTAACCTGTCTTTTTTAACTGCTCCCGATTGTAATATAGGAATGATATATATTTACTTCTGCGTTCTAGTTTCAGCTGGGATAGATTTAATTTTCTTCCCAGGAGCTGGTACAGTGCTGTGTTTTGGATTCAGTATGAGAATAATGTTGATAACACACCAATGTTTTAGTTATTACTAAGTAATCCTTACCCTAAGTCAAGGACTTTCAGGACTTTCCGTTTCCCATGCTCTGCCAGTGAGGAGCTGCACAAGAAACTGTGAGGAGTCATAACCAGGACAGCTGACTGCGACTGGCCAAAGGGATGTTCCATACCACAGAACATCATGCCCAGTATATAAACTGGGGGAGACTTGGCTGGAACACGCCAATTGCTGCTCACACTGGGCATTGGTCAGTAAGTGGTGAGAAATTGCATTATGTACCACTTGTTTCCTCTCTCTCCCTCTCCTTTTCATTGCAATTATTACTATTATTATTATTTACTTTATTTATATTAGTTTGTTCTTATAACAAACCAAAGATTTTGCCTTTTTCCAATACTGCTCCCCATCCCACCAAGGGGCAAGAGGAGTGAGCAAGGGACTGCGTGGTCCTTAATTGATGTCTTCAGTTAAACCATGATATTTTGTAAAACAGTTTCATCTTCATGCTTCTATTGCAGTATAAACAATGAATACTAAACAAATTAAAAGCTAATGTGATTTAATTGACATGGAATGTCTCGATTCTTGATTCTGCCCTGATATTGATCTCTATATGGACGCAGACACACTGTAACTACTGACATGCATTTTGTTGCAGTAAGGCCACAAAGGCCACATTCTTATAAACAGACTGCATTCCTATCGGATCTAATCATGATTTTGGCTAAGGCTGCAGTGCAGAATAAGTCCCTAGGCCTACTTAGGATCAATATGAGTATTAGTTTAAAAAAAAATTAGGGCAGAAATGAACATGTGCTAAAAGACAAAAACCTCACTTCTAACTGAAACGAATCCGTTGCTTTAGCAGATCATCCCATTGGGACACCTAAAGGCAGAAGTTCTTATTATGGACTAATGGGCTGCAAAATTTCAGTGTAATGACAGAAATTTGTTTCTGGCAGATTGACAGAGTTTTGTTATTTTGGGGAAGGCTGTAGGGGTAACCATAGTATAAAAGTAAGGTCAACTCCAGTCACACAATTTTTAGTAACTGGAAGATTGTAATGGTTGCCTGGCAACTATGGCAGATATAAACCAGCTTTTCCAGGTGACTTGGGAGACTTACAGCATTTTCACTTGGTGTATTGAAAAGATTACTTTTTAAAAGGGTCTGCCAGTTGGAAAGGTAAATTGACCATGGTTAACTTGGCCCATGGTAGATAAAGAGACTGGTTGATCTGGCTCCTTTCTAGCATGTTTTCTTCCATGCTTCCATGAAGTGTCAATGTATCATCTAACTTTTGAAATTAAGAGACACAGGCTTGATTCTTTGCTGCATTTAGATAAACCAAAAACCTATGTGGGCTCAAAATATATCTCCAACTTCCCAGCACCATCCTTTAAGCATTCCCCTTAATCTGCAGAGGCTCAACAGGTAATAAGTGGGACCCACCCTCTATTTTTATGCCAATGCTTATACATCAGTAGGAAATCGATGCAGAATGCAGTCACCCCTTGTGATCAAGGAAGGATACTAATAAGAATAAAAATGTGATTTAAATTTTAAAGTTTCTCTGTTTTGCTGGGTTAATCCCATTCTCTGGGAAATTTCTCAAATTTCAACAAGGCTTTTGTAAGAATTAACACTATACACATAGCATCCATTTTAATATTTGTGAAAACCGTATCTTGGCAGCACAGCGTGGCGCCACCAGTGCCTCTGCAGACAGGGCCACCGCATGCGCCCCAACGGCCGGGGCTGCTGCCCGCACCAGTGCAGCTGGAGCTGCCGCAGCCTGTGCTGCCACAGCCAGCACCTACACAACCCGCTCCGCACCCAGCACCGCCACACAGGCTCCATTCGCCCCCCGGCATCTCCGTCCGCGCTGTGTCCCACTGTCATTGTTCTGCGGGCGGTAGGAATCTGTCTCCCGTTTGGCATCTGAGGATCCCGGGTAAGTGCAGTGGGGGCAGATGGCTTCCATAAAATGCCGTTTTGCACTGTTTTCAAATTCAAAATGGCGCTTCTTGGTGTGCTTTTCTTTAGGAGCCGCCATCACCATAGCGCATGTAGAGACATGGCTACGAGCCTGGAATTTGCCTTTTCTGGTGATATCAAAGAGTCTCTGTCCCATTGCCTGCCAGGTTATAACATACATGGATACTCAGCCATGCAAGGTATGAAATTTAGCATTGGAGATGTCTTTTTGCTGCCAATGTGGAAGCCTCCTCATCAGGTCTAGGCTCCACCTTTGTTCCAGGGCTATATTTCCTCCCATTCTTCCCTGCTGCTCACCTGAAAGGTGTGGTCTTCTTTGGTTCCTATCCTGGACCTTCGTTTAAATCCTTAGTCTAGCAGGGAGAATGCTACCAGTGCAGTCTATTTCCTTACACTGCCTTTTATAAGAGCGTGTTTGGGCACCATATGTAGCATTGGGGAACCAAAGCAGGAGATCGCCTTGAGATGGAATGCAGAGATCTGTTTATTAGCAAGAGAACAAGTCTTTTTATACCCTCCATTTGGTGGGCTAGCCACAGATTGGCTCTACGCTTGTCAATGACGCGCTTTCCCATCCAATCACCACACAGTGTCCATGCGTCTCGCTGACCAATCACCACCTCACACAGGAGGCATCTGGGCAGACCCACAGTATCTCCCACATAACTGTACTGTACAGTTTCTGAGAAACTATATGTTTTTAATAGGGTTCCAAAGTGTCAAATGCATAAGTGCTCATAATTTTATGGTTTGATACTGGGAGGAAAGCTTGATCCCCACCTTGCCACAACATCCTTTCATGGAGCTGTAGAGAGTGATAAGACCCCTCAAGCTTTCTCTTCTCCAGGCTAAACAATCCCAGCTCCCTCAGCTGTTTCTCATATGATTCACTCTCTAGACCCTTCCCCAGCTCTGTTGCCCTTCTCTGGTCATGTGCCAGCACCTCAATGTCCCTTCTTGTCATGAGTAGCCCAGAACTGGACACAGGATTCAAGGTGAGGCCTCACCACTGCTGAGTACAGGGGGGAAATCACTGCCCTGGTGCTCCTGGCCACACTATTGCTGATCCAGGCCAGGATGCCATTGGCCTTCTTGGCCACTTGGGCACACGTTGGTTCATGTTCAGCCAGCTGTAGACCAGCACCCTCAGATCCTTTTCTGATGGACATCTTTCCAGCCACTGTACTCCAAACCCCCAACCTTGCTGCATGGGCTTGTTGTGACCCAAGTGCAGGACCTGGCACTTTGCCTTGTTGAACCTCATGTAATTGGCCTCGACCCATTGATCCAACATGTCCAGAGCCCTCTGCAGAGGCCTTTATCCTCCAGCAGATCACCTAGCTTGGCCTTGTCTGCAAACCTATTGAGTGTGCACTTGATCCCCTAGTCCAGCTAGCTGATAAAGATATTAAACAGGACTGGCCCCAATACTGTCATGATTGCTGCACTCAATACATCCCCCAACCATCATACACCCCACCAGTTCTCTGCCCACAAGCAACAGGTCCAGTTGGTGTGTTCCCTAGTTGACTAACTCACTCACTGATTTCAGAAGTTATCTTCCACACACTCCAGGAACCTCCTAGACTGCGTCCTCTCTACTGTATTGTATTTCCAGTAGGCATCTAGTAAGTTGAAGTCCCCAATGGAAACAAGAGATAGCAATTGTGAGGCTTCTCCCATCTGCTTAAAGAATACTTAATCTGCCTCTTCAGCCTGGTTGGGTGGTCTGTAACAGACTTCCACCAGGATATCTGCCTTTTTAGCCTTCCCCCTGCTTCTTACCCATAAACATTCAAGCCTATCAGTGCCATCATCAGGTGGCAGACAACCAAACCCCTCAACAAACGCCCACTACCTCTCCTTCCTTGTCTGTCACTTCTGAAGAGTTTTGCACCACATGTAATAAATGTCTGTAGTAAAAGTAAGTTTTCAAAAACAATAAACACAGCTGTGTACTAGACTACTATTCCTTGTAAATGATTCACCATCGATAATGAGATGTTGTGTTTTTTAGCATTTCCTACCCATGTTACCAGTTATGCCATCAAATCTGACCATCAGTTACAGTTCATTTGCAAAGAATCGTGGGTAAAACAGCATCTACTCAAAGAACTGCCAGTGAATGTACTTTTTTTCCAACAACTATAGGATTTCCACAAGGATTTTCTTTCATGCTTCTCTCATTTTGTGCTAGAAATCGTCCATGTACATACTTCTTCAGAGTATTGTTCCGAATGTAGCTTGTGTTAAATGTGTTGCACTAATCCATCACCTATTTTGAAGCTATTTAGACAGCTGCTAACAATCACAGTAGCCCGTATTATGGAATGTTCATTCCTTTTAGTGCCACAGATGCTACTGTTAAACAACTAATGCATAAAAATAAAATATAAGGTTAGTGAATTGTATGGACCATATCCAAGGCATGGCAAGCATTTTTAAACAGTCATGTTTGTGTTGAGCAAATTTACAAAATGCATTTCTGGTGACAAGTATGTTGGCAGAATTAGAGACCCTTGCATATACTTACACAAACATGCTTCCCTGAAAATATCTTCGCTGTAAGTCTTAACACAACTATGCTTGGAAACACTGATGAATTTGGGGACCCATCTGGAGGTGGGACAGGTAGTAGGTAGGTGGCATAAAGTTATGAACAGCCTTCATTCAAAGCAGTTCATAAGTACTTCATAAATGTGTTGGTTTTACTTGGCCCAGTTTTTGCTAGTGGGGGGACCCACAAAATGGCTCCTGTGTGAAGCTTCTCGAGGCTATCACCATATCCAGCAAAGCCAATCCCTGATGGCTCTGAAGATGATGGACATGCTGCTGGCCAAAGCTGTGCCAATTAGAGATGTTGGTTATGCCTCTGTGATAACATATTTAAGAAGAAATCAAAACAATGGGTGCACGCACTTTTTTTTAGCCAGAGGAGGAGGAGGTGAGAATATGTGAGGGAAAACAACATGGAGATAACAAGGTCTGTGGAGAAAGAGAGGAAGGGAGTGCTCCAGGCACTGGGGCCAAGATTCCTCTGAAGGCCATGGTGAGGCCCATGGTGGAGCAGGTGGTGCCCCCTGCAGCCCACGAGGTCCATGGGGGATGCTGAGATCCACTCACAGCCCGTGGGGAGGTGCCCCATGCTGGAGCAGGTGGATGCCTGGAGGAGGCTGTGGTCCAGCAGGAGTCCCAGTGGAGAGTGAGGCCTTTCTCCCGAGATGGAACGGCCTCGCCTTGGAGATCTGTACCCCATGTACAAGGGACCCCACGCCGCAGCAGTTTTGGGAGGACTGTCTGCCCATGGGGGGAGCTCACATTGCAGCAGGTTCAGGTCGGTTACTGCTTGTGAGATTGGGACCCACGGCTATGCAGAGGAAAAGACTCCTTTCCCTGAGCAGAGGAAGAAGATCTCGGTGATGTACTGACCTACCCGACCCTCCCTATGCCTTGTCCCCCTGTGCAGCATCTGGGAAGGAGGGAGAGGGATGAGTAGAGAAACGGTGTCTTTGAAGGTTTTGGTTTACTTCTCATTTACTCCTCTGATTCTGTTAGCAATAAAATCACTTTGTAACGTTTAAGTTCAGCCTGTTTTGCCCTGAGTGTGTCTTCTGCTGGTTCCTTATCTCAGCTCATGAGCCCTGAGTGTGTTAATTATTTTGCTCTCCTCTGCCCAACTGTGGCAGGGGAGAGTGAGTGAGTAGATGTTGTGGGTGCCTGGCATTTGGCCAGGGTCAAACCACGACAAAAAATGGTAATAGATTTACATATGGCATTCACCAG
Source organism: Dasyornis broadbenti (assembly GCA_013397935.1). Classification (NCBI taxonomy): domain Eukaryota; kingdom Metazoa; phylum Chordata; class Aves; order Passeriformes; family Dasyornithidae; genus Dasyornis; species Dasyornis broadbenti. Next base: position 843,054 of record VZRN01002947.1, on the reverse strand, counting down.
ACTACTGAAAATGACAGAACAGATTCAGAATATTCAGGAACAAAAAAATTTTATACATATTATCACTGAATTCTTCATATCAAGATATGCTTCTAAATGCTGCATCTAAGATACACTCAGAATCTATTGTAGAATTAAACTTTAATTCCTGACCTCTAGTTTAAAATATGGCAAATTTTACAGTTAATTCAATACTTTACCCTGCTTTACACATATTTCAACAAGAGTAACTGCAATCCTTGTGTTAGAGGAAAACATTGAGACAAGACAGGCTTAACTTGGTTAATGTCAGCTCTTCTTGGACTGTGTATCTGGTTCTCTACCTCCCATGCTGGACATGAGGGAGATGGCATGAAGTGGCGTCATGCTGTGAAAAAAATTATTTCCCAGTGCCAGAAGAGGGAATTAGGAGGTGAATGTAAGTTGACCTACACATTAACGATTAACAAAGTTCAATCATATACAAGAGAATAAACTGCAGCATATAATGTTTTAGCACTTCAGTGAGGAGCTCATGGAAAATCATCTAAAAGACACTTTTTAGCATTAAGCATTCTCTTAGGTCAATAATGTCTCATAAAGAATTATACTTCTTACACCAGACTACCCAAGGAATCAAGAAAATTTTTTTTTGCATTAAACTGGAAGGCTCCATTTTTTTTCCCTCATTTTTTTTCTTCCCATTAACTTAAAGCTACTTTAAGACTATGCTTTTTGGTGTCAGACACTAATATATTTACTCATCTATTGTGTCATAGCGAAATGTTAAGTAGGTGATATTCATCTGGAATTCTGATTACATCAGAAATTACCTGTATATGGTTTACAGTGCAGTATTTGGGAGAAACTAAAAAAAAAAGAAGTAGAAGAAAATAGAGGAAACTTTATGTCCTGGAATACACCTTAGTGCAGAAAAGTTACAGAAACATTTTGATGTAGAGAAGTTAAAAACAGATTAATTCAAGAAAAATTTATATTAAGTATGGCAATTCCTATTTCCTACTTATTCATGCAATGACTTTATAAATCTTAAAGGTAGAAAAGATTTCATGCATAAAGAAAGAAAAAAGAAAAAAGAGGAAATAAAAATATAAGAAGGATCATATGTAGGCACATTTGTTATATTAGATAAGTGGCAAGAGATCCCACTGATAAACTAGCAAAAAATGAACATCCATCTATGCATTCATGAAACTATAAATGGCACAGTGAAAAGGGCTGTTCTTGAGTCTCCCATTCATTGTGTGGCTGACCATATGGTACAGCAGTCTATTATACTTGTCTGAGTGCTTGCACCTGGGTTTTCTTCTGTGTGATTGTCTTTGTCACAGGTTAAGACATAATGCACATTAAGATCTGGTGATTTTTGTCAGAACTAGCTCCAGAAACGTTTCTTTGCAGCTGATGGTTACTGAGGAGGAGTATGGTATGTGATGCTGCATATAAAACACAGACAAGGCATACAAAAAACATTCACACTAAATACTTTCTGCATATTAATCAAAATAAGTCCTAGCACAAAACTCACAGAATTGGTTCTTTGATATTAGTACCTGGAACCCAGCTACACTGATCTTGAGACAACAGTCCTTGTTCTTTTTCCAGCCTTCCATTCAGTACTGAGCAGCTATCATTCAAAATTCTCTTTCTGAGGTTATCTCTCTGTCTGTCACATAGTTGATACTATCTGCCTCTAAGAAGACAGATGTTTGCTAGTAGCTTGACAATAAAATAATATGACATTTTCTTGCAAACTCTACTTCTAGGCCATTTAAAAGCAATATAATATTCCTGCAGTGTAGGCCTGCCTTTTTTCCAATCGAATATTCACTGGTAAAATTTGATAAAAAAATTATTCAATAAATTTTAGCTCTTTGTCTGTAAGCCTCAATACACAGACTATGGTTCCTCAAAAGTGATTGCTCAAATAATTTGCCAAATATTTTGTGTTTCTACATGTTCTCTTGGTAGCTAAAAACATTGTATAGCTGTCAGTGTGCACATTTTTCCTCCTGCAGCTACAAAAAAACTCTTCTAAGACAAGAAAAATGAGTAAAAAATAAGATGCCAAATGGTAATTCTGACTGAGCTCTCACAAACACTTCTCTTTGACTTAAGGAACAAACTGAGTGACACAATGGGGCATTAACTTATGAATTTTGATGTAAAATACTCACTTTAAAAGCAGCATTCTTTATAAATAGTGTGCTTGCTTAAACCAGATGACCTAACCTTATTTAACATAGTCCTCGATATAAACTCAGTCACTTTTTGTTAACTTCAAACCTCTGGCTACTCCCTCAGATTGTCTCATGACTATCTGAGAGCCTGAAGCCAGAGCCACGGAACTGACAAACAGTGCCAGCCCTGAGTGTCAAAGGACGTCTTTCGTCTGCTCACAAGGGCGAGCACTAAGGGTGCTGCAGATTTAGATGGAAAAATAGATATCAGTAGGAATCTGTAATCCAGACAAAATCTTTTGTACTAAGGGCATAAGTATTCTTGTGCCAAGGTGTTAAACATTTATGAAGGCTTTTAAGGAGATATGTTGATTTTCTGAATGGTTTTGAAAGTAAGCGTTATCGGGATACATCAATAGGTTTTGACTGTTTCTAGTTTAGGAAACATACTGTGCTTTTCACCCCAGATCACCTTGCAATTCTCACATTCATCCTTATGTGACATAATGCAGCTGAAACCAGCCCTGGAGCTATTATGCAATGCTAATGCTTTTTTTGTTTATAGTAGAAATCAGCCATTTTCTGTGAAGCCTGGTTGTTGCCATTCTGAAGCTTCCTACAAAATGGCATAGACATCTTCTCTGTTCATTCTAACAGCCTTACAAACACAGTTTCATAGAATCTCAGAAAGAAAAGTTTAGCCTAGTTAAAGCTGCTGATATTTCAAAACTAATTATAATTAATAATTTGCTTTGTTATGTTAGAGGTTGTATCTTCTGTACTTGGAAATAGCAATAAAAGTGGTTTGCAGCATTTTTTTGAAAATATTTTTGTACTACTATTAGAAAAGTAGCTGTTTTAGAAACATTAAAAGGAATTTATGATGATGTCAGAAATCAGAAGCATATGGCAAGAAGAAACTATAACTAGAATTTACAGTTATTTGCTACCAGTGAAAATCAAGGGGACTTTTACCCTTGACTGCAGCAGAAAGGAAGGTAGGCCTCCAACAAAATGATTTTTAAAATCTCTATCACAGGTATTAGGGAACCCAACAAGGAAGGTAAAAACAACAGCACTCTGCAGATGAATGAACAGATGAATTATTTGTCTTGAAATGGGAAAAGCTCTTCCTAAAACATTAAACACTAATGTTCCCTTTCTAAGAGGTGATATAATTGAACGTTTTCGAGTGGCATGTCTGCTCTACTCCAGTGGACAAGTGAGAACTAATTATTGTAATGGGCTTTTTTCCTTCAACAAGAAGTAAGCTTGCTAAGAATATACTGGGAAGAATACAAATTCCTACTGTTGTGCTGTGTTGATCATTCATGCTAAAATACTTTTTTTGTGGTCATTTTCCCAAAGTAGTCTGAGTAACTGGGCTCCATCTGCTGTGTAAGTGGCATATTACTTTAGGCATGATGTGTTACTTCATCTGTCTTTATGCTAAGCTGGAACATGATCCTGCATTTAGAGAATGGAGAGAGCACAGATAAAATGTCTTTCCTGACAACACAACATTACAGAGGAGGTTATAGATAGACAGTTTTTTTCCTTTGTTGCCACTTATACAAGAGTTCAATTCAGTCAATTAGCAGCTTCTTGGATTCTTTGAATAGGGATTCTTTTACGCAAATTGTATAGGTTTGCTCTAAGCTAATTTTCTTACTATAATAATTTAACTAAATAATTTACTTTAAAATACTTTTGTTGTCATTTGACAGTCATTCCATTCTTTTGAACTTTGGTTTTAACATGTATACCATTTTCCAGTAGAAATTTTCAAGTTTAATACCTTACATGTCATTTGAGAATTTTGCAAATGAATATATGAATTTGTCCTGTGAAGTCTTCCTTCATATTATACCATAGACAATACACAGCACTGTACTATTCTTTAGTTATATGTTTTCATCATCTGTTCGTTTGAACTGATTTTTTTAAGAAGGGCTTTAAGACAACACAGGGAAGGCCATCTTTTACAAAGGTGGCAAATTTTACAACAAAAGAATGTTTTCTGTTTTATCCACAAATGTAATGTAATTCTTCAAAACAATTTTTCATTATTCTCATTTCTAATTATCTGGACAATTGTCCCCACCTTTGGATAAAATGTTGTGAGGAGCCGTTTTAGTTTTGATTTTTGCCTCAGCACTGGTTGTCAGAGGTGTACCACTTGCAAAGGGAGGCAACCAGGAGATGGTGGAAGCATTGTCTCTGGGGAGACTTCACCTGGCAATACCTCACAGAGGACACTGTGCACCCCAGAGACGCTCCTCCAACCAGAGGGCCCAAGGTCTCCGCCAATGGGCTAAAGAGAAGGTTGGACTGGACCATTGGTCTCCTGTCAGCAGGCGGACTTGGGGAGGGGCCAGGAGGTATAAAAACTAATTGCATCACAAGCCCTGGGTTTATTCGCTGTCTTGCTTGGGGGGCCTTTTGAGACTGTGCCTTTTGCTTTTGAGGCCTTTTTTTCACCCTCTCCTTGCCCTTGCCCTGGCCTGTCCTTGCTTTTTTTGTACCCTGGCTACAGCCTGCATTTTGGCCCTTACTCTCGCTCGCCATCACATAACCACTGCCCCTCTCGCTGGGCATTTGGCAGGATGCCAGCTGACCTAACCTGTGTCCTGCCTGTCCTTGCTACCCCCTGTCCTGCCCACCTGCATCCAACCCTGCGTGACTCCAATCCAGCCTGCCACTGCAATACCCCCTGCGATGCTCTCCGGGGTCCTGCATCTCCTGCCCGATTACATCTCACCGTGTGTCCAGCCGTCCATCATCGCGGGAGCTTGTTGCGGAGCAGAAAGGCCTTACAAAATGAGGGTCTTGTTGCCCTTGTAAAATCCTTGCTCACTTCTGCTACTTTGGCTAACCAGAGAGCATTCTGGGAATGACTCAGCTAAACTAGAGGTGAAAAACAAGTGACATAACTGGAAAACAATTGTTAGAACCACTAAGTGCTCACGCCGTGGGGTTGGTGGATGGTTACACCTGATGCGTGTTCCTATCATGGTTTATGGTGGTTGGTTAAGCACATTTGTTGTGCCTCACAAGCATGTAAACTCATATCAAAGTAACAGTTTAAGAACCCTGGATTTTTGCAATAAAATATCTTCGCTTATCACCATCTTGTGGAGTCCATGCCAATAACCACTGCAGGAGCTGCACCTGTGGAGCCGTGCCTGTGGAGCCATACCTCTCCGACAACTGCACAGGCTCCCCACAAAGGCAGTGTGCACACCACACCCTTTGCCGCTGGGACATTGACAGCATCCCCTGGTGCTGCTGGTGGTAATGCCCACTTTTCATCTCCGTCTCCTCTCTCTCTCCCGTCCCCCAATTCCTTTTCCATTTTGCTCCATTCCTTTCTGTCTTTTCTACCCATCTTTAGTGGGGCAGTTACTTATTTCTTCTGGTTTTCGTTACCAATAAACGGTTCTCAGACACAAAGTTTATCTTGCTTGACTTCATTTCCTTCCTGACCATCTAATTCTAAAAGAGGTCCTCGCAGTTCCCCTCAGTGGAGCACGACACATGTTATCATTGTTTTGCCTGCAGAAGTTTGGTCACTAGCAATAGAAAACTGTATTTTCTAAATTGGCATCCATTAGTCATGGTTTCTAACTGACAACAGCATGGAATCTAGATCCTTTTTGGTGACTTAAGCTTGCTTTAATTCTTCAAATTTCAAGAAGTGATAGATGTTTTCAAAGTCAGAAACAAGTCACAGGATGGTAAGCCCATGGGATGCTAAGACATATGGACATTCATATTATCCATCTGCTTTTAATACAAAGTTAAAATAAAGCGCAAATGTGATCTTTCAGGTATAGTATTCAGTTGATTCTGAAATATTGTGCAGATTGATTTTTATTATCAGTTGATTCTTTACTGTGTTATTTATAGTAGCTCTTTGAGTCAGGATTAACCTGTTTAATAGGTTAGCAGCTCATGAAGATTGATTATGAAACATGCCAAACTTCCTGGTAGATTGGAAGCAACATAATATGAATCATTACATTGACAGGTTTATGGTTTTGCTGCTAGTAGACAAACAGTCTCTCATGTATCAGTTGTTACACTAGGGTTATTACCTATATTTCCATGTTACATCAAAACATCCAAAGAAAGGAGAAAATAGGGATATTGCTATGTCTATATGGTTATGTAGTAGTGTGCAGTACTTGCCTGTCCTTATGTAAGTGGTAGTAATGTTATTCAGGCACCTATGACACATTTTCACAAATTGATCTCAGTTGCACATATTTGATAATGATAAATAAAATACTTATTTAAGAAAAATGATCCACTAAATACTTGAAACCTTGACTACAGGTTTAATCACATTTGAATATGGAGTTCTGTGTAGGAGATAATTTTTCTACAAACCTTGAAGACTTGATCACTCATTAGAATTAATTGAAGACGTTCTATAAAATAAAAAAAACATTGAATCGTTAGACATGGACAAAGTTTTTACTCTTTAGTGAAAAGGCTTTAAAAAAATTAAGTCTCTACCTTCATGTATTTTATGCCTTACATTTCCTTCAACAAGGATCTTTCCAAAGAGCCTTGACCACTGCAAAAGGTTAAAAAAATCCTGTTTCTGCAGAGCTAAGAGATCAGAGAAAATAGTGAGAAACCTGAAGAATTTAGAAACTGCAGGTAGGGTTGTGTTGCTTTGTTTATATTAATAGTAAGGACGATAAATGATGTAACTGAGTTTAGAGATCATTGAGGAGAAAGTGTTTTACACTTACACAAAATGTCGCAAATACTGCTTTGTGAGAAAGAAAATAAATCTGACCTTTTTCTCTCAGATACTTCAGAACTGTTATTACAAGGTCCCAGAATTCTGAATTTCTACCATATGTATGTTTTTATTATTTCTAGAGTGAAGAGAAATATTGGCAGTTATTATATATCCAGGTTTCCAAAATCTGCTTTATTTCCTAGCCAGAAAATAGTGACAGTTCATGGCTGGGGATGGGAGGGGTTAAGGAAGAAGAGTTTATTGCTTTTCTTCTATTCACACTAACAGGGAGGAAAGAAAAGCCAGTGATAACATTCAGCTATTTTTTTGAGAGATAGGATTTATTTACAAGTATATCAGTTCTTATTTTCTACTGGGGAATAAAATGGGAAGAAAAGTACCCCACCTTGCAGTGGCATTTATGTCATCTGAAAAATATGGATTCAGCTTGGGCCAACAGAAAAAGCCAAGACTTGTTAAGAACATGAGGAAAAAGGTAAGGAGTTGACATTAAATTTTTACCTCTCATAGTTTCTATTAGGTAACTGGTTTAGCATTATGAGATATAAGATATATAGCTGTTAGAGGTTGGGGAATTTTTCCATCCTGTTGTTAGGGAAACTTTAACAAGCCTCAACTACTGGGCACTTAGACAAAAGAGTGGCTGGGTGTGGCAAGGAGAGGAAAAGCACCTGGCCGCTTGTAACTTCACTTGCTTTTCAGGGCACCAGAGAGGAGGTTTTGCCTTTTCGCTGCAACCACGGGAGCCCAGCTCTGCACNCCCCCCGGAGTTTGTGTCTTCCCGGTTGTGTCTGATGGCTGCTGAGGAGAAAGCCCGGCTGTCGCTGATCCACATTCCCCACCTGTCAGGATGCACTGCGGCACCCACTCTTTTTTTGTGTCACCACTGTGGAGTTTCTGCCACCTTTGCTTGCTAGCCCAGGGTGAATTGAGCCTGCCATCCAGCTTGCTGCTCCGAGGTTTCCCGCAGCAGCCCCTCTCGCCATTCACCCCTCCAGCCATGCAGTCCATCCGCCATCGGTCACTGAGCAGAGGAGCTGAGCTGGTGCCACAGCACCCCCTGCAGGTGTCGGGGAGTCAGCACCCCAGCCCTGCTTGGCTGGGAGCCAACAGCACACCCTGCCAGCTGTGACCGGAACTGCACCAAAGGGTGGGGCTGGTGCCTGGCAGCCCAGAGAAAGCTGCCACGGGGTTTCTGGCTTGTTTGTTTGTTGTTGCTATGGTTGTTGTTGCTTGTTTTCCTCGTTATAGATACTAGTAAAGAACTGTTATTCCTTTTCCCATATCTTTGCCTGAGAGCCCTTGATGTCAAAGTTATAACAATTTGGAGGGAAAGGGGGAATCATATTCTCTATTCTAAGGGATGTTCCCACCTTGATTAGCAGACACCTGTGTTTCAAACCAAGACAATAGCCTTTTCCTCTGAAGAAAATGAGAAATTATAAATTACGTCAGCTGTCTTTTGAATAAAAGGCATCTCTTTTATTTCACAAATTATTTCATAATATATTATCTTTCACCAAAGAACTTTTAGCCAGCAGCTCTTTATATAGTGGTGAGTTTCTTTGAATTTTTTTGTTACAAACCTTACACAAATTAGAGTAGCTGAAGCCTGAAGACATTGTGACTGAGGATACAGGCCAATCTTTTTACTAGGGAAAGAAATCAGCTTCTGCAAGGGCCATATGGAGGTGTTGCTGTGCCCTCTGTAGGAGGTATACATCCCCATCCATCCATCTTTCCGCCCACGTGGAAGAAGCCATGGCAGCTCTTCTGGGGAAAAAGCAACTGGCCAAGCAGAATCATCCCCTGGGCTACATCCAGCTCCCACGATACTGGAGACCATTCTGGCCAGAGCTGCTCATGGTTGCATTAGTTGGAGCTCTGAAAATACTATGAACCTCCACAGAGACTCAGAACTGGCATTTTACAGAAGAATATTCTTGTCCTAACACCAGTTTGCAAAAACAAACAAACACTCCCCTCTCACACACATTTGCATGTTGATTCCTCTGAATTTCTTTAATTTAACATTTCAGACTGCACAGCTCCTGTGAAAAATTGAGTAAAATAACTGCATTTTGGAGGTATTTCCTTCTATAATTATTACTAAGAGTGTGTCTACTGCTCTTGGTTAATTGAGCAAACAATGCCCTTGACAGCCATTTCCTTTCACCATAGTCAAAGGCAAGATAATTAGTTAATTGCCAGAAGGGGTTGTTAACTGCTATAATGAACCACTTTTGAGGAAATTAGTGCTACAATACCATTAGCTGCTGCAAGCATGCATGAAGGGGAGAAATACTTGTTATGATATTTTTCTACTTTTATTCCTGCAAGGAAAGTTGTAGCACATGTATTATTGAGCAGGAAAACAATTACCATTTAGAGCAAAAAAATTATCCACCTGTTAAGAATTATTCTTCATGTGGCAGAATTGATATGAATGTCATGAATTTTCAATTTTCAATACAATATTACAAATCCATTAGTCTTTCATCTTAAAATATTGACCACTTGATCCAGTACATAGAATAACAATACTTTGCTATTATTTACATGATGAAGTACAATGTAATGTATTTTTATGTCATTTACATGAGACAATTTTAAAGAAAACCCTCATTCTAATCTATACCTGATTTCATAAATAGATTTGGACCAGACCTAAAAAGGCCTGCATCATGCTGAAGAACCATATGAGCAAGCCTGGAGTTGGCTCAGGGGCCTTCAGGAGGAAAACATACTTTACTCTGTTTTGATCTAGTCAAAACACAAGAGATTTTGTGAACAAGAAGGAGTTAATTTTGCAAAATTTATTTTTCTTAGAGAAATTATGGCTATAGGAAGAATCAGTAACATCTATTATTGTCAGTAGTTAAATTGATACTTTTATTTTCTGTATTCCCCTTACATAATTTAAACAACATAATGCAAGCTCTTTGCTTAAAACATAAACTGATTTGCCAAACAATAGGATCATTTCAGGGAGAATATGATTGTATTTGACCTGGAAAAAATGTAATGTTCACAGAAATACTACACCGTGAGTTATGAATGTTCTTGATATTTCATCCAGGGTTAATTCCTGTTCTGGTTCAGTTTAATCACAGAACCATAGAGACATTTAGGTTGGAAAAGGACTTTGGGAATATCAAGTCAAATCGTAAACGGAATGTAAGGTGTCCTATGCTAACAGTCCCTTATGTAGAAACCATACCATGGGCACCTTGAATTGCATAACCATGTAGGTAAGATGGCCCATAAGGTGCCTGTAGTTGACTTTTACTGGTAAACTTCTTCCTTTTCTGATGGAACACGACAAAAATCCACATGTATGTTAATATGTGTTAATAGTAAATTCTTACAAAATTCAAAAGGATAATAGTATAAGCAGTGATCCTCTATTAAAAACTTTGAAGGCAAGAAAATGATTTATCTAGGGAATTTGCTACTCCTCATTCCAAAATTATATTGAGCTTGTGGATGATATTCTATATATTATTATTTATTTTATGTTGAGGAAAGAAAAGGTTTCCAATAAGTGATTTCCATTAAATAAATAAAACTTCAGGCTGGCAATAATTCTGATTTCTGGATTGTGAGCATGTACTATAAAGTACAGCATTTGAATAAGTTAGTTTTTCACCATAAATATCACTATCATAAATAGTTTGTGAAGTTTGGGAAAAGGTAAAAGGAATTAATAAAACGACAGAGAAATATCCCAAAGATGCAATTGCTTAGTCCAGTTTCTATTACCTAAATATTAAGAAGATTTGAGGTTCCTCAGTATTAAGTGGATATTATTCAGTACTTCAGTATTGTCAAGTTTGGTATCTAGTACTCTATGACAATGCAGAACAAGAAAAGTAAGCTGAGTGCTGCTGGAAATGGGAGGAAACTCAGCTTTTAACCCTGGGGTGTTATATAAGAACTGCATCACTCTGCCTGTCCAAGTTCTGCTGGCATCAGCCGAAATGCTGCAGGAGGAGCTATCTACCACCTTGACATCCTATGTGAATCCATAACTAACAGCTACCACATCCAGAGCATAACAGGTCTACTCTGCAAAAAAAGAAAGAATCAAAGCAGGCAAAAGTGGAAGTAGAACAAAAGCATTTGATAGTTTATATTTAACAGACTGCATGTAGTGGCTTTTTTCCTTGAAATTTAACTGGTCTTAGATACAGCACTTCTAAATATATTTTTTTCATATTTTGACCTTCTAGCAAATGTCAGTAACATTTGCAGATGACATTTTGTTAACAATATTGTTAGCCTAGATTGTTTTTATTTGAATAATTGCATATGGTAAGTATGGAGAGGTCTATCTTTCTGTTTTCTAGTGTGTCTATTATAGAATTGCTGAATAGTTGCAGAATAGTGTTGGAAGCAACCCTTTAAAGGTCACCTAGTCCCACCTCCCTGCTATGGGCAGGGACACCTTTCACTAGACCTGGTTGCTCAGAGTCCCATCCAACTTGGCCTTAAACTCTCCCAGCAATGAAGTACCCACAACGTTTCTGTCATACATTTCCCAATTTAAAAGAAGAAAATGAGTGGGCATTTAAAATTATACACCAAGATTTCCATTCTACTGTGAATAAAACAACAGATTTGGATCTTTGAACAAATACAGTACTGAAAGAACTGTATTTACGTATTAAAGCTAAGGGTTATTAAAACTGTGAAAGTCATGAAGACTAGGGTTTTTTAATTGTGTTCTAAACATACAGGAACATGGGTAACAATAAAACTGAAATGTTATGGTGAAAACAAAAATATCTTTGATGTTGAAAGAAGAAAAACAAACAGTTTTATTTGATTATGAGTAGGAACTCATGAAGTTTGTTTACAGATCTGAGAAGACAAATATTGTGTTAGTACTGATCAGTATTTTAATGCTAGTATATTGTGTTGATGAGGCTGAGATGGAAATTAAGTCATTAGATTGAGTGGAATGTGATTGACTAAAACTTTGAGTCACATAGGACAATACAGGCTCCTATTTGTAATACAGTCCTGCCAAAGAGTTGTGTTGATCACTGATCTTGGATGTTTCAATTAGTATAAATATTCAAATTATATTGGGGTGTATGTAATTTATACTGTTTCAGACTCTCCCCTTGCCCTCTGATCCCTAAAATATATATCAACATACTCCATACTGATTTTTTGCAAGGAGAAAAGCACAATTTGAACCATTGCCCAGACAAAAGGTGAAATAGTGAATCTCTTCTAATCTTGCCAGTATCGTTACTGAGGAACTGCAATATAAAATTTATCACAAACTCAGGGTCTGCCAAGGAAACTTCTGTGATAATACAAAATTTTACATGAATGAAAGACAGTCCAGAGGCTATATCATCAATTTTATTTAAATATTTGAGAGTGATTAATACACAGAAAGGCAGTTTACTAATGCTTTACCCATTTGTAGATTAAACAAAGGCTCATTAGCTCACATGAGACAGTTCGGTTTTATTTTTAGCTACAGTATGGCTGGTGCAATGCCTCTTCTTTTAGCATTTTCATTTTGCATTGCCTTCAGTCCTGACATGAAAGTTAACATTAATCTGCCAACTCATTCTGATTGGATTGCTTTGGAAGTCACTCCAAAGTCACAATGGCTAAATGGGATGAAGCTGTAAGACAGAAATGCATTGCAGTTAATACCTCTGCAGTACTGAAGCTAAGCCAAGGCCAGCCCTAATTCCTGAAAGAAAACAAATCCACAATAATCCATCCCTTAATTCTGAACAGAGTGGCATAATGCCAAAAAATATAAAACATGTATTCCTTACTAAAACACTGCATCTTATTCCACCACGGTTTCTCTTGGCCTTTTATTCATGTAGTTTGAGGTCAGCAAGCAGCATACATGTGAAGGTGTTATCTGTCCTGACACTTACAGCATTCCAGTGTTCTCCTGAAACAAGAGGACTTGGGGAGAGAATGGTTGCTGAAACAAATAATTTCAGGTTTTGTTGCAACAATTAGAAGGCAAAAATTAAGATAACTTCTAATTCCCTCCCCTCAGAATTTCTCTGAGAATATTTTCAGTCATTTAATCCATCTAATGTCCATCTGGCTAAAACTACAACTGGTATTGATTTCTCGTAGTCTGGGTCAAAATTTGGTTCCGCAAGAAGCAAGGATGATCCCATTCATGTCTAATTAGTCTCAGTTTGGAGATTTTTATTAGCATGCTGATTTTAGCTCAGACCTAGACTATGTTACTTAGAACTTATTCTTCCCTAAAGTGCTTTTGTGATGATAACTTATTGTGACAAAAAGAACCAGTTTAGACATTTCTATTTTCTTCCAAAAATGTGTCCTCATGTGGAAATAAGCCTTAAAAATATCTTACTAACATGAAATGTCCCAAAGAAACAGATAATCACACTGGGATGAATTAGGTAGCTAGAAAGTATTTCTAGAGGTTAGGACTAATTTAGAACTCCTTAGGAGGACTTTATGATAGTCTTTTTGTAATGTAAGTCTCGTAAGTTATTGAAATATAATTTTTTCAACCTTATGTTAAATTAAAATATGTAAAGAATTTGTTTGTTACCTGCTCAGAGCTGAAAAACAAGAATAAAATGGTGAAGTGCCTTACTTGTTTCAGGGTAGGGAGGCCTTGCTGTGAATGAAATCCTGGTAACTATTGTAAGGCCTTGAATTTGCACATCTCAAAGTGTCAAGTATTTCAAGAAATTAATTTTAAGTTTCTTAATAGTGTACTGGAAAAAATCTGTTTTCAAGCATTAGATATACACATTAAAAAAAATATTTTTGCACATTATTCTTTATGAATCCAGTTTAAATCCCTTTCTCTGACACTTCATCAGCTTTGTATTATTTCTGCTGTCTTTGGTAAGACTGTCAGATTGTCATCATTACAGGACAAAAACATCTGTGTGGCCTACAGAACTTTATATAAGAAGAGTACTTACATTTCAGAAGGAGTCAAAATACGACATGACTTGTCAAATTTGGTGCAGAAAGCTGAACAAAGCTGAGCTTTCCCCTCCCACCGTGTTTTAACACCTGTAGTACTCTTGAGTTTGGTGCCATTGTCAGTATGTGGCTGGATGGCTGGAGAGTGGTGCAAAACAGTAAGCAGCCACAAGCCAGTCCCTCATACCCTGGCAGGTCTGCCTTCAGTGCTGAGGGATGACATGGCCAAACTTGATGAGAAAAGAAATACAACTTCATGTACGACCTGATGTTTGAAACCAGCGTGAGGAACTCATCAGTACCGTGCTGATGCAGCTGTTTGCTGCTGCTCAGATGGCTGCAACCGCAGCTCTCTGGTAGGCACTCACCTACACACATGCATGTAAGATAATGTTCATGCCTATTGTTAACATCTACTTTTAAAGGTTGAAAACCCCTACTTACCTCCAGCAAATGCTGCAAACAATTGATTCACAAGTGAACTATAAATAATGTTCACAACACAGAGCCCATGCAACATAGTGCTTTAGCGTTACTGGATATTCAGAACCTGCTGCCTCTGGTAGCTATATACGTCATGCTCATGACAGGTTTAGGCTCCCGTAGCCCAGAGCCTAAGATCTGGCATGTGTTTTGGAGCTAGAGTATTTGCAGATTAGTGGATACCAGCCACAGGGCCAGGTATGATGCGGAAACTTGAAAATACAAAGTGTCCGTACTGACATTCTAAATACTACCACAAAATAATATGAAATATATATGCTTGGAGGAGATGAGGGAAATGACTGACAAATGCTGCCAAATGTAAAGCAATTTAGGCAGCTAGAGGCCCAGCCTGTGTCATGAGCAGGACTTCTGCTGTAGACAGATTTTTGAAGGAAAGACTGCAGGCATGGAAAATGGGATGAAACTGGGTTTAGCGAGGATAGAATTTAGCAGACAAAGCTGCTAAAAGGTTCCTATCAGCATCAAAGCAATTGTGGTAGAAGATGGGAGTATCTCTGGAAAGGCAACTACATGTTTCAGCCATGCTGATTTGCCTCACTTGAAGTTAGTGAACCAGGCCTTGTGCAGTTTCCCTGTAACCTTCCCTGCACGGTCAGAGTGTTTGGCTGGATGATAGTTATAGGAGAGAAGGATCTTCCACGTATTTCAAGACAGAATGATGTAGTAAGTCTCCAGCACCACCATCACAACACTATGGCCTTGCAGTCAGTTCCCTATTTGGCAGGAACAGAATAAGAAGAAAATTAAACACATGGGTTAAGAAAGGGTCCCAGCTACTCCAGTCTGGTGTACACAGGGCCAGCTCAGTGTCTGTCCAACGCTCCATTATCACCCATTCCAAGAAAATTTGTTGTCTTGGAGGCAGAAGCATATGAGATCACAGAGGTAAGAGTCTAGCAGTGATGTGGCTCTCTCTTTGCTATCCTGCATCTCACACAGTACATTCCACCAGAACCTGGAGTGCTGTGGTGCACACACATCTTGATAGCCTCAACATGAAGCCAGCTTGTGTTCACTCACATCTAGTAGCTCTGGATCAGTGTGACAAGAATGTGTTTACTTTTATAGACGTTGAAAAATAATCACTGCATTTGCACTGTGTTTTTTGGCAGACCAAAGCTTGGCAGACCAAAGCAGGCTGCTATGACCTGTCTTGGAGTCTGTGCACCTGCAATGTGAATTGTTCCACTACCTGACCAGTCTAGGTGACTAAGTTAATGCATAGATCTCTGCATATCAAAGAGCTGAATGTGGCGCTAAAATTTCAATACATAAATCAAGCTATAGACTAAATATTTGGGGTTTGAGCATTTGTTCTGAGGAATTCAACAAACAAAAGGCATAATCTTCTTCTGATTATTCAATTTTTTAAATATTTGCCTAGGCAAAGCTACTTTGAAGATCACTCAGATATTGCTGTCAAAACCCAAGGTTATAGTAATTTTTAGAACTCGTGATAAATTATGTCCTTGTTATATGGGAATGAATAATTGAATATAGAAACACTGTAATCTTGAGTTAAAGCTGGTAAAAAAATTCAGCTATTGCAGTCCATAGCAAATTTTCTAAATGTTTTTACTTTCTTATGGTACTGCAAAAATCCCTCCATAGGTACTGTGAGAAAATGTTGAAGCTGATTAAACAGAAATGCCACCAAATATGTAAATGGTTGAACTGCATTATTTTGATCTGAATGCCAAAAAAGTATAAGTGCATTCTTTTTCTATCCTAATATAGCTTCTGTAATTGAAATTTGAAGTCTGGATTCCATGTTTTTGAGCTCTGTAGTAAGGTTGAGAAGTTTGAATGAATATAGAGTCCTGACTTGACCCTTTGCCCTCTGCCTTACCACATTCTACTCATTATTCTGATTCAATCTGCTGTTAAGGGATTCTCCCATCAGCTTTCAAATATCTAAGCATTACACATAAAACTGTGTGTGTTCAAATAAAATTAATCTCCAATGTGCCACTTTATTTTTAGTGCACCAATTGCTAATCGAGAAAAATAATGTTTGAGCTGTTCTTAAAGTCAGTAAAAAGCTTCAAATATTTTCCCCTGAGATTTGTCAGTTGTGGGGTTAACATTTGCAGAAGAAGATTTAAAATCTCTGCTGATTCTGGCTGGCAAAGGATTACAATGCGATCTTTTCACAGAAATACTGTAGATTGTTCATGTTCTTTTGGCTTTTCTAGGGCATGGTTGAGGACTCCTAAACCTGTTGTTTCTTACAGGATTTTGTTAAATTATGGCTTCACTGAGGGCTTTTGAAATATTTTTAGCAGAAGTGGAAGAAAAAGAGGTTATTAAAAGGGCAACTAGCAGATGATTTGGCAGCATTACACGAAAAGCATAAATACTGTCTTCTTTCACTGTCGCTTCTTGCTGTTCATGTTCCTCTAACCAAAATATGTCTGATATTTACATTGATCCATTCAATGTCGCAGAAAGGGAAGAGGAAAGAAGACTTTTTTTTTTTTTAAACAATCACATTTTTTTACAAAAACACAAAAGTTTGATGGCAAACAACATGTAGACTGCTTGAGAAAATATTGTAGGAATTATATTTTCAAACAGCTGGGATTTTAATTATAAAAACAAAGGTATTTTTTATGGTTATTCATCAAATTATTTCTGCATGTACCTGAAATGACTCCACATTTATATGGTTTATCTAATATATCCTCATATTGCAATTATTGCAATGACATAGCCTCAATTAGAAGATCTTACAAAACAATAGAAGAAAAGGACTTCTGTGTAGAACATTGATAAGTGGTGCTAGTGATATGAAAAAATTGTTGATGTTCACCAAGTACTATCAGATACTTTGAAAAATAGCCTGAAGAATACCACTTCATTTTCCTTTCATTCTTTTCTTATGAAGAAACGCAGAAGGAAAAAGCTATTGAGTATGTATTGTAAGGTAATTACATAGAAACCTAAAGATTTTGAGGTATTCATGTAGACTGTCTGATTTTCATTTAAAAAGATCTAATTTGTATTGAGATTTTGTTTGCTAAACACGAGGGATGTGTTCTAGGAGAACCTAAAATATGTACAGTAACTCAAATTCCTGCAGGTGCTTTGGAAGAAAGAACTCCATCAGCCAGACTCCCCATTCCCCTGAGCCTTCAGTGATATTATCTGCACATAAGATACAGCTAAATTACTGTTGAGTCTTCCAGTGGTTTAGAAAACTGTGTTAGAGCTTGGCAAGAGGCAGCCTCTGTGATGGTGATCTCCTTAGCACCTCACATGGTGCGGATGCAGATAAGTGGCTGAAGAGCAATGCCTACACAAGCTAGTTCAAAACAGCATAGACCTAGAGAAGGGCTTAAAGAAGCTTGAGGCTAACTGGGAAATCAATGAAAATAAAAGAATTCCAATACTATCTCACAGATTATTTTTTTCTTTGGTGAAATTACAGACTCTATTGTTTAAGAGGATGTAGGATTAGCTACGGTAAAAATTACATAAAACCCCTGTCAAAGTTTTAGCTGTCTGTTCAATTATATCAATTAATTTAAATGCTAAGATCTGTAATGGGTGGTTTTTATCATGCAAACTGATAGATGCAAAATATTAAATTAGAAGGTTATTACATAGATGAAAGAGTTGAATTTTGATACAAAATGGAATTAGATGTTAAGTGGTATTTTGTCTAGACAAAAATGCTGTAGAATCATAGAATTATTTAGTTTGAAAAAGAACTCTGAGATCATCGAGTCCAACCATTAACCTAACACTGCCAAGTTCACCACAAAACCATGTCCATATGTGCCACATCTAGACGTCTTTTAAATAACTCCAGTGACAATAACTCTGCCACTTCCTTGAGCAGCCTATTCCAATGCTTCATAATCCTGTTTGTGAGAATTTTTTAACCTAATATCCAATCTACACCTCCCCTGGCATAACTTGAGGCCATTTCCTCTTGTTCTGTCACTTGCTACCCAGGAGCAGAGACGAACCCCCAGCAGGCTACAACCTCCTTTCAGGGAGCTGAAGAGTGTAATAAGGTTTCTCAAGACTTCTCTACTCCAGGATAAACGATCCCAGTTCCCTCAGTCACTCCTCATAGGAGTTATCCTATAGAGAACTCATTAGCTTTGTTGCTCTACTGATTTCCTCTTGCTATACTGAAATGTAATTTCATTTCCTATCACTAATATTCTCTAAAGTTTTTTATAAAGAATAATGGACCTAAAGAAAGTTTTCTTAATATTAATAACTATGATGACAGCAAACTGTCATTACACTTGTATTTTCAGGATTAAAAAGAAAATATGCTTTCAGTGCTACAGAAATGTATGTTCCATATTCAGGTTCTGCAAGTGCTAGAAAAATTTAAAGGCAATAAAAGGAGCAGTAACAAGATATTAAGAGAGAACTGATAAAATTGGTATTTATTAAAGATACTTCAAGTGTTGATTATGTTGTTGCTGAGAGCCATTCTGAAAAGGCCTATTAGTTATTTGTTAATAACTGGTCACTTCACTTAATGTCCAGAATTTTCTTTGTACAGAGTATTTATCATCCAACTCTCTGTACAAAAGTAGAGTAAAAGATTCCACATTCCTAAAGATCCCAGTGACAAATCTTTTAGAAAAACATAAAAGTAAAAATCCAAGCTTATCTGTATACTGTAATGATATACAAAGTAAGGATATCCCACAACTCAAGGATCGGAGTGTAAGGTGCTGCACCTGGGTCAGAGCAATCCCAAGGACAAATACAAGCTGGGCAGAGAATGGATTAAGAGCAGCCCTGCCCAGAAGGACTTGGGGGTGCTGGTGGGTGGGAGGCTGGACATGACCCAGACATGAGCACTCCCAGCCCAGAGAGCCAATGGTGCCCTCGGCTGCATCCAAAGCAGCGTGGGCAGCAGGGAGAGGGAGCGGATTCTGCTCTGGTGAGACCCCAGCTGCAGTGCTGCATCCAGATCTGGGGTCCCCAACATAAGAAGGATGTTGACCTGCTGGAGTCAGTCCAGAGGAGGGCCACAAATATGGTCAGAGGACTGAGCACCTCTCTGATATGAACAGAGAGAAAGTTGGGGTTGTTCAGCCGGGAAAACAGAAAGCTCTGGGAAGAGCTCGTTGTGGCCTTCCGGTACCTAAACAGGGCTACAAGAAAGCTGGAGACAGACTTTTTAGAAGTACATGTAGGATGGGACAAGGAGGAATGGCCTTAAAATAAAAGAATACAGATTTAGAATAGATGTAAGGAATAAATACATTTACTGTGTGGTGGGTAAGGCATTGGCACAGGCTGCCCAGAGAAGCCATGGATGCCCCATCCCTGGATGTCTCCAAGGCCAGATTGGATTGAGCTCTGAACAACCTGGTCTAGTGGAAGCTGTCCCGGTCCATGGCAGGGGACTTGGAACTAGGTAATATTTAAGGTCCCTTCCAACCCAAACCATTCTATGATTCTATGACTCCTGGTTTCTTGGTTTCAGAAAACTTTTTTATTATGAACAGGAAATACAGGAAAGATTTATACTTATTTTCTTCTCCTTTGTTTTTTGTTATATCCAAACCTATATCTGAATTAATTCCTGACACCTTAAAATCCCATCTAAATCTCTTTGCTGCAGCAACGGAAGATGCCAACTAGCCTTGCTGGAAATGGCATCCTGGCATTTTGTGCAGCTGTCTAGCCATGTAGAGGGCCAGGATTATCAGAAGTAAATAATGATTCTGTTACCCAAATGAAACCTTCCCATGTGTCAGACAGCGGGTAGAGCCATATCTTCAAAATCAATGTCTAAATACGTTGGATGGAGCATACTTAACATCTTCGGAAAGCCTTAACTTATCATTTAGTACAAGGACTGCTGTTAGGCCAGTGAGTGTTATGATATATTGCCTTTGCCCTACATACCTTATCCTGTGAGGAATGTTTGCAAAGATCCCCAACCAGATACTAAATTTCTTGTGCCACAAAACTAATGGAAAATACATTGTGGGGTTTCATATCTTACAAGATGCTCCATATATTCATCTTTATGAATTCAGGTTGTGGAAAAAAGCATGATTCTTTCATTTATTTTGAGTGAAAAGGTTTGAAAATATATCTTCTTTCCTTCTGTATCAAAGTGATACTGTAGGAAAATACCGAATGGCTAAAGTAAAGGAATGGTTGAAAAAAATCAGCTCAGGATTGGTCAGTCATAACTGTATGTCTCATTGTCTCTCCAAAAAAAAAGCAAAAACAAAAAACCCTGCAAGTCAATTACTCTGTAATTTTGTGAAAATCTGACTAATTTTTTTTCCAGGAACACCTTTTCATTGTGCTTTACATGCCACATTTGGCAACTTCAGCACAAGAAAACATGGAATCACCTGTCACTCATTTCTTCCAAGCCAATTTAAGAGACAACACATGCTAAATGATCCTTCTGTGTAATGTGGAAGAAAAAAAAATACACTGTATGCTCCTAAACACTGTAATTCAGATTTTTATTATGCAGGGAAAAGTGCTTTTATAGAAATAAAACTATCACCACCACCAAAAGCCCAAATAATTGAATGTGCTCTAATGTCAAATTTTTCTGTGCAACTTCAGTATTCCAGATAGGGGAGAAAAAAATTCTAGGAAAGGAACAGGCTATTTCATACAGAACCTGCACTTTCAACTCACTGAAGAAAATTTTCTTTCAGGAAAGTTAATTTTTTATCTTAAAGAATTAGAAATGGATTCAGGAACAAGATTATGCAGTAGAACACTCTCACCTTTCCTACAGAGGTAGACTACGAAATGTAAAAGGCAGAATAGCACAGGAGTACCTTTCACTCCCAGTTATTCAATAGTTGTGGGAAAAGTCTCCACTGCTCACAGTCTTTAGCCTCTTTGTATGACCATATGTTTTGAAACAGTACCAACAATCTCAGGTTTTTAACAGAGAAATAACAATCTAGGATAGCAAGCCAGCAAGTCACAAGAGTTTCTGGTAAGCAAGAAGTCATATATAATATTATGCTTAATCTTTCAAGGTCGTAATATACTAGGATATTGATGTGTTTTCCAAAGTGGATCTAGTAAAGAACTTTCTTATTAATAGTAAACTTAGATTCTAGAAGTATATGCATGAAAATATTATACAATTAGTGATATGTATTCTGAACCAGATTATCGGAAAAACTGAGCACAAATTCAGTTTTACAAAAACAGTTTTGGAAAGCTGAAAAGAATAGAAGGAAATTTAATACAGCCACTTGTGTCACTATTTTTAATGCTGATCTTCTGCAGTGTAGAATGGTGATTTTCTTTTCAAATTATTACTAATGAGATGGAGATTGCATGCCTCTATTTTTAAATCAAAAGGTGTAATTGTGTCCTTTAGGAATGCCACTGGATCACACAAAGTAAAAGATCCCCTGTGTATAAGGACTGTTTTAGTTTCACTATTCCTTCAGACATCAATGTTTCTTTATTAATAAATACACAGTCCAAATTAGGATTGGATTGTATTGGATTGGATTGGATTAGATTAGAGCAGGGTTTAAGAAGAGATATAGCTTTATCTCCTCTTTTCACTCCAAAAAGTATTTGTTTTGTTTCCTCCGGCATAGAGGACTGAAAATCTAACCATACTCATCAGCTGTGTGGATAGTTACTGGATTTGCTGTCCACTCACTTGACTTGACTGTTTATTTTCTTGCACGAAACTGTCTGTACCTCTTCATACTTGATGAGATTGGAAGAAAGAAACAGTGTGAATCTGCTACTTGAAGAAACTTGGTGTCATAACTAGTGAGGATGTTGCTAAAAAATAACCTGGTTTAGAGAGAAAAATAGAGTGGAATCTGTCTCAGAACTGTGGAGGAGAAGTCTAAAACTCATGATGTGCTTGTGCCATCCCAAGTAGCAAATATAAGCCTCTAAGGTGTGTGGGAGGCCTCAGGAAATTATCACTGGATACTTAAGGAATTTACTGACTTTCAGATTGAAGAGAATACCAAGGAAGGGCAAGATGCAGAAGGTAGGTCAGCAGCATTGAACTCTTTATTACGTAATAACAGCTGTTGCTATCAGAGCAAAAACATTTCCATTCCTCTGATTCCTACTCTGAGCCTGAATGTAATCCTGTGGCCTGGCCAAGGTAAATAGTGCATGGATCAGGCAGAACATCACAGCACTTTCAGTAGAGGGCAGTTGTATGAATTACATTGCTTGAAATGTCAAAAAAAGTAATTTCTCTCTCCTAATTAACAATAATGATCTACTTGTTTGACTAATTATTTTTGTGAAGAAAATCTTCTCTTGCCTTATGCCATAAAATCACCATGAAAATGTCAGCTTGGTGCACTACACTATATATATTGCAAAAAATATTCTCCACCAGTATAAAGAAAAGCTTTAAACATGTCACTCCTTATTAATATCACAGCATTAGAAACAAGAGACTAAAGGGAGGAGGGCAAAATTGTTGTTGCTTTATTTAGAAACAAAGTACATGGGGAAAACAATGTCTCACTTGTTACAAGGCACATGGTGATGCCACACTCCACAAAGATTTTGGTGGAAGGAATATAACAGTCTGTATCTGTTAATTTTTATAGCAGTTAACACTAACTGGAGCAGAAGGAAAATACAGTATTTCCCTTTACTGCTAAATATAGGAATCCTATGGAGCCTGTAGGTAAATTCTTGTTATCTAAGGAATCGCTCATTACTCAGTCAAGTCTGAACAGGAAGACAAGGCTACCAAACGCTTTTGAGATGCCTGATAGTGGCTGTTTAAAAGAGTCTGACCTGAGCTCATTTTTAAGATAAATTGCCTCCTTCAGTGTGTTCACAGGCACACCACTGTCTGCATGTCAGCTATGTGGCAAATGGCTCTGTAACAGAATAATACCTGTATGCATACTCTGTCTCCCACAGCCTCCTTTCCTTTCAAAGGAAGCTTGAATGGTCAGGAAAGAAAAGTGCTGCAGTGTAGTCCCAAGTTTTCCATGGTCTGTGTGGCCAGAAGCTGCAGGAGCCAGTCAGACTGCCATGTAAGTGCAGGCAAACAATGGTAATGGAATCTCAGTGCACTGAATTATTGTGTACATAATGGAGTGCAATCTTATGTAACATGAGAACTTAGAGAAAAAGGTATTTTATTGATTTGGATCATAAACACCTTCTGGCAATATCATGATGTTGACAAGATACTCAATTCTCTACCCAAATTATAATACACACATTATATGCACTTTTTTTTGTCAGAAGGATACTAGTTTTTATGTAACTTTATTTGCCACGCTTTTTTTCACTTTGCCAAATTTATACCAGCTTTATTTTTAATAGAAATCTTGAAAATTGAAATAATTTGTCATTCACATAGGTAGTAGACATAGGAACTGAACTGACACCTTCAGATACTGATATCAGTGCTTTAAAAAAATTTATTCTGACAGCTTCTAAAAGAGTCTGATAGCAACTGCTGATATCAGAACGCATGATGCTATCCAATGCATACATATAAACAAAATATACAATGCAGAAAATTCTGCCTGGTTGAAATCTATTTCAACTGTTTTGAAACAAAATTTTGAAGTGGTATATAGAGTATAGAGTATGATCTACTTCACTGTTTGCAGTTCATGGGTAAGAAATACTCCTTAATAACCATAAAAACTGATGGATACTTGAAACATAACACATAATTTTCACTGTGCTTTCCCTGATTTGTCAAGACTCTGCAATTAAAGAAGTTTCAGTCATATATTTGAAAGCACACAGCACTTTTTCTGCCTCCAGGATCTTTAAGATCATCAGAACAGCATGTGAGTGCAGTTATTGATTACTGGACAACATCATTTGCAGGTTATTCAAAGCGTTTCTGGAAATTTTCTATTCTTGTGTAATTTCTAGAATGGTACCATACAAAGCCTGCTGAACTTTAGGGTTAAGTGCTGTAAAAAGAAGTATGGTACAAATATTTTGGAAAGTAGACAGTTCAAATATAGCATCATCCTGAAAGAAAGGTGTTTCAAGAGCAAGGGATCTCCAGCTTTTGGAGCACGTTTCTCAGGTGGAGGGTAACAGATGACTAAAGACTGGAATAGTGAGATGGACTGTGCTGACTGTAGCTAGGCAATGAATCACAATGCTGTGGCAGGGAGATTGAGTGTCTTAATTTACAGTGATCAACAGAATCACAGTGCAGAATACCATGAAAAGTTGAAGATCAGTCTGTGGACATTGAATTCAAAGAAGGAAGCAGTGATTTCTAAGTTGTCATCTTAGTCTGGAGAATTTTGGGGGTTAGATGCATTCAGTAGATAATCAAAAAAAAGCTTCATCTTATGCTGGGCCTAACTGCATAAAGACCTATACAAGAGTTTAATATTACATAGATGCTGCAGATGTTTTCAAAATTTTGACAAATACATGTCTGCTTCCCACTTCTGCATCAGAAACTGGGCATGGACATTGACTGACAAGCCATCTGACAATAGATTATAGACTGCACATCTGAGGATTTAAATGTCCCAAGTAAAAAAGTTTCCCAGTCCTCAAAAGAAATGTAGAAGTTAAAAATTTCTCGTTCTAATGCCTCCAAGGACTGAAATGTCCAGGCTCCGTTTTCCCCAGCTGCATACACTCCTGTGTGAGTGATGACGGGCTCAGCCATCCATGAGATACAGAGAGAGACAGCACTCACATTACTCTGCCACAAATGTGTTGCATCCTGATGCCTTGTGGAAGAGGGGAATCTGGTAACCAAAGCTCTTCATAACTAAAAGCTGACTGCTTGGCAAACTACTGGTTGCGCTCTTTAGTTTCATCAGTTGTGCTGAAGTACTAATGGGGTTACTGATTGCTGCTACAGGCATTTTAGAAATAGTTTTGATGCTGGGAAAAAATGTGTCCAACCCTTCCCAAAATTTGAAGTGCTATGTTGATTCAATCTTTCTCCTTTGCTGGGGAGGACCAAATGCACTTTTAGTGAGTGTTATAGGTTGAGTAAAGGCATTACTGCTTTGGGGATTAAGGTCTGCTAATTTGCTGATCTGGTGAGGGAAAAGAACAATAATATGATAAAAGCACAACTATAGAAGTGAGAAAAATGGGTTCTATTTTTATCTCTTCATGTTAGTTTAAATTTCTCTCTTCCATTTGTACAAAGAAAGTGGTAGTTTTAGTTTATATATGTTGAAGGTCTTAGTGCCATGATTTTTTTAATAAGAGGGTATTTTGATATTTGTATAAACAACACCTAAAGGTATTTTAACATCTTATTTTAATTTTTAATTAGTACTGTTCAACAAATCTCCATTTATTCACACATTTTGCAAACTTTTTTTCTCTATTTTTAAGGGAACTGTGAAAAATCTAAAAAAAAAAAATTTAGAAAAGTCTAAAATTGATCTCAGCCTTAACCTCTCTTGGTAAAGTCATGCAAAAAACATGGCCCTTAGGATAGCTATAAAGTGGGGTTCATAGTGGTACCCTGCTTCACGTTTTTTGCATATAAAAGTTACAAAAAGGCTAAGAACATTGGGTTATATAAAAATATAGAAACATATAAACATCGTATGTCTGGGCTGCAGTTAAGGGAGAAAGAAAGGAGCCAGCAAGACATTCATTCTACTTTAAAAAATTAGTTGCTTGAGACTTGCAGAAATAATTGTCCACCCCTTTCTGTTACCCAGAGATGGACAACTAGCTTAGAAATCGCACTTAATTTTCGGCACATAAAATGTGTTACTATAGAAAAGAAAGTAGAATTATTGTTCAGTTTTTCTTATAAAAACTAGCAAGATCAAAGTGATCAAAGTATGAGAGATTTCTACCCTCCTTGGTGTAAATCTTTCATTATTTTTCTGCTTGTCATACGATTTCTGTCAGCTTGTTCTAGGTTTCTTCAGATTGGCTGTGAGTTCTTGGCTGCATGCTAATACAGCTCGAAATTAGGTCCCATATGGTTCTGGACACCACCCAACACTAAAATCAGAAGGAAGGGTTACTTCTAATGGGGGAATTCAAATCTATCCCATACTCAGAAATCTGAAAGCACTCAGATTCAAAGTTCATTTTTGCCTAGGCTTTACTTAACATCGAAAGTCTAATGTAAAATACATGACAAGAGGAAGACAATGCAGAGAGAGGAAAGAGTGAGTAGGCAGAATTCCACTCTGCAAGGCCAGGAATAGATTTGCTGCTGTTAGCAGATCTGCCACTAAACACAGCACACAATGCTGTAAATATCACAGCATGGCACTATCTGCATCTTACAAAAGATCACACCAGGGCAATACTGATGTGGTCTCCTCTGCTGCATACAGCTCCAGCGAGAAAAGGCGGGAGAGTTGCCATCATGCCCATACATTTTATGCTGTGAAAAGAGTGCAAGATATTTTTATAGCTGCCTGGTTTCCCTCTTTTCCTTAGGCGCCTTTCCTCAGGCAGCCTTCCAAATGCAAGGCCATCATACAAGAAAAATAAACAAATAAATAACTGGATTAGCACTGCGCATACAAAACCTAGGAATTTTAAAGAAACAGGTTGGAAATATGGGGTTTGCATGGCTTGAAGTTTGAAAGGTCAGAGAGCAGCTAAAACCTGGCAGCTAATCTCCAGTGCTCACTGGCAATGTCCTAAACTTGCCTTTTAGTGCTTTTTTCTTGAAAGGCGTATAAAATAGTCAGTAATTACTAAATATTTGGAGAGCTCGACATTCTTTGCTTATTTTCAGTTTTTCTTCAGTGATGTTTCATTCAGGATCAAGCTTTTATAATCCATATGTTTTGCAGGCACAAGGAGTGAAAAAGGTTTGCGAAGCTCTTCAAAATAAATTAGATAGGACTGAAATCATAGACATTGACCATGGTGAAAGCTCACTGTCACCAGCCAAATTGTTTTTAATGGAATTGGATCCAAGTAAGAATTTTAGAGGCCAAATGCAGCATTTCTTCAAGATTGACTGGGAAGTATGCATTGTTGCTATTGTCCTCTCTTCACTGCTGCCCTTGACTCATCTCCTAGAGCACTGCAACTGCTGAACTCCTGAGAAAAATGTTTCCAACCGTTTTCGTGCATGAGCAGGAGGACTGAGAAAATCTGTAATGCTGCACTGTTCTGGGAACACAAATATTACCAGCACCAGGATTAGGATAGATGGGACTTATTAAGGCCAGTTGATTCAGTGTAGGATTTCCACTCTCATCACATCTCTGAAGGGACACATGTTCTTTTTCCATGGCTCACAAGGTTCATGAGAGGGACAGTATCACAACCCCATTTATCCTGAGACTATTGCTGTGACTAAATACAGGATTTTCACTAATATAAGGCAACACCAAGATTTATTTTTTTCCCCTGGAGCAACAGAAACAAACAGTTAAGTGAATGAAGACTTTTGTAATATAGAAGGAACCTCCCACATGAAAAAGAGATGAACAAAAAGAGTGAAGTAAGCTAGAATAGGAAGTGGAATGGCAATAATATCAGAAAGGAGGATGATTTAGGTATACATGACTAGGAATGGATATGTGCCTTAGGAAGGCCAGAGTAATGGGAATATTAGCATTTAGACACCATCACAAAAGGGAGAGAAAAATCTGGAAACTCTGATAGATATGAACAGAAATCACAGAGAAAGAACAAGATGTGAAATTGGGTAGAAAAATCTAGAAAAGCCAAATAATTCTAGAAAGACTTCATTATTGTTCAAGGTACTTGAGTTGTAGATATTAACGCTATAGTGTGACTACTACTTTGTTTTTCTTATTTTGCTTTTCATGTCCCATCATGTAGAATCTTTCTGGTACTCAATATTTCATTGTGGCACTGGGAAAGGAAGAACACACATTTTGCTGCTGATCCAAATGCATCTAGTTATTCTGAATTTTGTCATTTTTTTATATTTATGCACTGTCTTTGTGCACTGCTGTACAGCCTTACCCAAAGGCTCATGGTTATATGTAGAAAATCTTTCCTTAAAACTGCATCATATGTGCCCTGAAAAATCAAGGCTTGAATGTTTCTATGTATACATTATCTAACAAGTACTATCTCTCCAAGGTAAGAAAGAAAACAATGAGAACCCATTATTTGAGACCTGATAGACTTTGGAAGCTCTACAAGAATGACAGCCTTGTTTCTTGAAGGGCAGAAGGTCAAGAACAAAGAGAAGATGGATGTATAAGAAGTATAGAAGACAGAGTCAGCAATTTAATACTACATATTAAGTTCCACACGTTAGATTCCAAATATTTAATACCACATATTTAATTTCACATATCAGAGCAATTATTCACGTTGATTGACCAGGAAAGGAAGAAACATAGACTTTCTGCATGAGTATTCATCAAGCAGGAAACAGAAGAGAACAGAGTAGATGGTCATGCAGAGTGCAGGGTGAGACAACACACAGCTGAGGGAGATAACAGGAGGAATAATGTGTGTTGGTAGATTAAAGAGTACAGAATTGATCGATTGATTAAGTGGGACTTGCAATATTGCACAATGGCATTACTGCAGGTAAAATAGAGAGCAATTTCTTGAAGAGTGTGATCAGCAAGTTGGGATTTGCTCAGATTTTTAACTTAAAATGTGCTATATTATTCATGTGTCAGGGAAGATGGTATAAATCGCAATTACATCATCCTCAGTCTAGTAGTAAAAGATACAGTGCCCAAGTGTTGTGGATTAACCCTGACCAGCAGCTCAGCCCCATACAGTCTCTTGCTCACTCACTCCAGTGGGATAGAGGGAGAATTGGAAAAGTGAGAACACTTGGGGATTAAGATAGGGACAGTTTGATATGGAAAAGGAAAGCAAAACCTGTTTATGAAAACAAAGTAAGGAATTAATTCACTGGCAGGCAGATGTTCAGCCTTTTCCAAGAAAGAAGGGTTCCATCATGCGTAAGAGCTACTTGGGAAGACAAATGTTATGACTCCAAATATCTCCCCCACCCTTCCTCCTTCTTTCCCCAGCTTTTTATTACTGAGCATGACATCAAGCAGCATGGAATGCTCCTTTGGTCTACTGGGGACAGTTGTTGCAGCTGTGTCCCCTCTTTCTTGTGTATTCCCAGCCTAATTGCTGTCAGATAGAGGGTGAGAAAGCACAGAATCACAGAATGGGTCAGGTTGGAAGGGACCACAGTGGCTCATCCGGTCCAACCTCCTTGCTCAAACAGGTTCATCCCAGAGCACATGGCACAGGTTTGTGTCCAGATGGTTACTGAATATCTCCAGTGAGGGAGACTCCACAACTTCTCTCGGCAATCTGTTCCAGTGCTCAGTAACTCTCACAGTAAAGAAGTTCTTCCTCACATTCAGGTGGAACTTCCTGTACATCGGTTTTTTGCCCATTGCCTGCTATCCTACTGATTGGCAGTACCGAGAAGAGCTTGGTGTTGTGTAAGCAGTGTTCAGCAGTACAATAACTAAAATATTGCTGTTTTATCCATACTGCTTTGTTTATAAATGTGAAAAATAGTAACCTAACAGCTGATATGAAGAAAATTAACTGTATCTTTCAACTCTGTCAAAAAAAATAGGGTCTCTCCATGTTACCTTTTTACTACAAAATGTGGGAACTTATTGAGAATTAACTTGGCAAACAAAGGATAAGGAAAAGAAACTTCACCATCTGCATGTGCAAGAAAGTACTAGCAACATCCTGCCCTTACTTTTTGAGCATGCTTTTTTCGATGATCTGTGGGGAGCTCTCTGTCGCACAAATGGAGCTCCCTTTTCAGTATGGGTCTGGAACTGCCACCATCAATATTGCCAGCTTGCAGGGCAGTGATTGTCACGCAATGGGGGAAACGGCTGAAGCAAAACCAACCCCTTAGCACTTCTCCCCTCTGCACTTGCCTTCAGGGATGCCTTGGATGAGTGCTCAAAGATTATATAACCTGGCAGCAGCTCTTTAGGCTGGCTTGTAAGCCTACAATATCTGCTATAGCTTTCTCTGAATAAAATGGATATCCTTGTTCAGAGTTATTTAAATACTGCTGCCATGGATGTAGCTTTTCTCAGAAGCCAGGACTCATCAAAAGTTGGTATTTTTTCCTAATTAAAACAGTTTGCAATAATTAAATTGTATGTGTCTGTGTTTCTGCTTCGAAAAGGCTAAATAGTTGGCAAGCCTCCTAAAGCAGGATTAGACTGCAGACCAGCTCAGACAATGCTTCCAGGCATCGAGGATGTACTGCAGAATCAGTTTAATAAAGTCTGATTAGATTACTTTCTCCGGTCAATTTGAAGCACTGTGGCCATGGGATAAATCATCTTTTTATCTCACCACACTGCTCTTTTTCTTTGCTGAATCATATTTTAAAAGCACTAAACATATTTTTTAAATATCTGTTTATTTACAGATGCAAAAAAGTATAACCTCGTGAATTCCCTGTTGACCCAATGCAGTTTGATATTATATCTCAGCTGAAAGGATTGACTTTGCTTGCAGTCTGTACTCAGGTTTCCCTTCTTGATGTAAGATATCTCTTTTTCCTCTACATAAATAACCTTGTTAGTATTACAAGAAAAAAGTCCTGAATCTCTTATCTTGATTTGTCAAGACAACCACTTATACTAAAACCAGCCCTAAAGTTAGATGTTTCTGACAAATTACTGGTTTAAGCAGGGTGTTGAACTCTAGACATTCGTGTTAACATGTACATGGATCTGAATATCTTTAAATTTGATTTATTGCATGCTATGTGGAACAAATAAAGAATGGCTGAGTCTAGAACTACTTTGTTTTACTTTTCAATGTTTACAGCTACAGAGATTGCATTTTGCTAGTTTCCTACCTAATGTCATGACTGGTAGAAGCTGTATTTAAGGATTTAAATCAACACAAAATATGTCTTCCTCTGACGTCTTCTTGTGATGCTCTGTTATACCGACAGACCTTAGCAGCCAGTTCAGCTCCTTGAAAATGCATTATTCCAATGTGGTTTGCCTTTGGTCTTTCTTATGTTGATACAAAAATTCTGTTGTACTGTGTACATTTGCATTCCATTTTCCATTGGAGTAAAGACACATTTCACCTTCTTCCAAGGTTATTATTTCTATCTAATACCATATTAAGAAATAAATGGTGTTCCCCGTGGACTCTGGAATAACATTCAGTAATACTACTTGTAGTAGCTGGAGGTGATAAGAATACAGAGTGTCCAAACCAGAGGTCATCTTCTATGTTAAGGACCAATCCTATGAAATGCTGCTTAAGTTTCTCGTTAAAGTCTCGTTAAATTGTCAACAAGTGTTTTTAACAGCTTGCAGCTTCATTCAAGTGAAATGGCCTAGGATGAACTTAAAAAAAAAATTAAAATTGCGTTATAATTGTCTACTGTCACAAGAATAATAAGTTGTGAAAAATAAAGGGCAAAATTAAAATCAAGTATTTCCAGAGTTCCAATTAAATTGTGTTGTTGATGTTTGTATCACTAAGCTGATACAAACATTGTCCATACATTCTTGTGTTCATACATTCTTCTAGTTTATTTTCTTCTTATCTAGGTTAATTAGGTTTAATTAACATATAATTTCCCTCAAATTACATTTATGCACTGTTTTCAAATAGGTGAGCAACATATGGATAGAGAATTGAAGGGGGAAAAAAAGAGAAGCAAAACCTTTCACTCATATTTTCTGGGGAGTCGTCAAGGACTAGACAAGGAGCCCTGACGCATGCTGTCAGGTTGTTGTTAAAAATTAAAAAAAAAATAAAATAAAAAAAAATAATAATAAAAAATAATAAATCAGACTGCAGTACTCATGTGGTGGCTTTTTTAAAATAAGCTTTTTGCAATTTTCTCACTTGGCACTAGCTGCCATTAATAGCTGGTGCACAATATGTAAAACATATATCTCAAGCTTCTACAGGGAGATGCAACAACCCAGACATATATATAGTTTGAAAGCCTGAGATGTCTAGTCTGGCAAACCATGTTTCCTTATCTTCCTCTGAGAAATTCAGTCTCCTGTGAAACTTTACAAAAATTGAACACTGATGCCCTTTGAAGCTTGGATTGGTGGGGCTCCTCTGCTTGCTAGTGAAATGACACTAGATGCTGTTAAAACTTGGTTAAACCTTACAAACCAACTCACTCAGCAAAACATGTTAAAATAATCTGGATAGGAGCCAGAAGAGATGAGACAGGATTATTTAAATCTAATATGTGTTAGAATACAGCTTAAGTCCTCTGACCCTAATCACTTTCCACCGGAGTACATCAAATTAGGATCCTGGGACAATTTATGTAGGAGTCTGAGTAAATGTACTAGCTTTGCCCTACGGAAGAATTCATGGCCTTTAACAATAAGTGAAAAAACATGTATAGCCTCATATTAGTTCCAGAGGCTATCCATATGCGTGAGAAAGCCCAGCAGAAAAGCTGCAGCACCAGTTCTGATCCTGAAGTATAAATACAGTGAATTATGAGATGCGCTGCACCTTTAACAGCCTCTCATGCTGCTTTTTTTTTCACGTTACCTTGTAAAGTTAACTTTGGGTAATAATAATTATTTTATAGTTTGCAAGCTATCTTATTTTTTTTAAGCATTCTCTTAGAATTCTGTTTTCAAAACTGCTTTTCTCAGCTAATGGCATAGAAAAAGCTGAAGTGGGCTTGGATAATATGATCCTCTCTGCTGTGCATTGTTAGAGAAATGTCAATCAGGTCATGGTAATGACATTGCTTTAATGAGGGAATTGAAATTCTTGGGAGAATTGTGACATGGCAGTACTCAGAGGTGCTTTGGACTTCTCCAATTGCTCTGTTACTGTAGATATATGGGGTGCCTTGAAGTAACTAGAGATCATCTGTGCTGACACCTGGCGTTGGTTATTTGGCATGGATGCATTTATTCCTGTTATTCCTGCTGGGGGTTTTTAGATAGGTTGGAGGTAAAGCAAGATATATGTCAATTTTTTCACTTTGCTTTACCTGACTTTCCAGTTTTATTATTCCATTTATTTTTTTCTTGGGATGTTCAGAATAACACAGTTCTCAAAGCAAGGCTGTGAGCAGCTGGCCATCAAACCGCTTGCAAAGAACCACATTTCTGATCTTTTCTGCCTTCAGCCAAATCCTTCTCTCTAAACTCCATTCTATTCATGAGGCTCAGTACATCATCACTACATGCGGGGACTACGAGTTTATTATTGAAATTTCACGCAGGAGTAACAATTGGTGTCATATAGATGTAAGTAAACCGCCTTCAACATTGTACTGTGTTTAAGTCATGGAAAACTAGTCAGGTAAGTAAGCAATTAGATTTACAGGGTTCGTTCCTTAGGTAGCTCGTAGCTGTTTTTTACCTCTTTTGTGTCACAGGAGTCAACGCAGCTAGCTTCTGCCTACTTAGGAATATTCTATGAAGCACACCAAAAATACAAAACCAGTTGAAATAGCTATTACCTGGATCTAATAAATCTCTTTAAGATTTACAATGTATAATTAAAAAAAAATAAAAAAATAATAATAAAAAAAAAAGTAGCATAGGAAGATTTGTGGTCTATTTTGTTACTGATAGAAAGAATACAAAATTATTTTTCAGAGCAATGAGGTCAAAAAGAAATATATGTTTAGAAGACTAGCATGTATATGGTGGTGCTATTTTAAACTGGCAGCAGCCAAGTGTTTCTGCAGTCTCTGACTTTCTGAATAAGATAAAGTTTCTCATCTCTGACAAGCTTTTAAAAAGCAACTGCAGCTGTGAGAGTCTGTTTTGTAAGTTAACATTTTCTGTTATTTCATCTGAGTGAAGTCTCTTGCAGGGTAACAGAACTATGGAAGCATTTCTGCACTCAAAACAAAGCCAAGAAATTCCTGGCTTTTCACCAGAACTCTGAAGCATTCTAGAAAGAATTTCACCTGAGATACTGCAGTGGCAACATTTACTTTTGTGAATGAAAGCTGCTATTTCCTCTTAGGAAGCAATTCCCATCAGCCAGCACATTAAGGACTTTTTAAAAATTCCCTATTGCCTCACAAAATCCTTCAATTTCTCAATAATTAAAGTAAAACACTTCTCAATGATCTAAATAATATACTAGAGATGAATAAATCATTTGATCATAAGGCCACATTTGAATTTTTATTTATAGTCTCACAAGGGAGAAAAATGTTTACCCTAATCAGTATCTCCTATTGTTCAGCTGTTCTTCCTATGCATCGATGAGGCTATGACTTTAAACTGTCTCTAGATCCAAATTCATATTAATTTTGAGGCTTAGACTAGAACCCATACCAGAATCAGCCACAGTATCATGACAGTGAATGTAACTAATGTCAATCATCTGTTTCAGTTACCTGTCTCATTTCAATACAACTCCTCTTCTGGAAGCAAGAATTCCTTCACAGACAATGAAGACAAACTTTGGTTAAACGCAATTCAGAACTGTGAATAGCCATGTAAAGCTTATGAATTTTCTGCTGCAGTGGTTGCTACAGTTCATCTCCAGCCATGTAGAGTAATTCTTTTAGCAACTGCAAAAATAATACTACAAATCTCACTGTGTTCCCTTTACAGAACTGAGCAAAGGCCCACTGGACTATGGTTTTTACTGATGATCTTCTCCCCATCTAGACTTACACCTACAGCAGGTCATGAATTATGTGACTAAAAGGCTTCTCATAGGAAATAGTTGTTATACTGTAGGAAGCTTCAATGTTTAAAAGGGAACTTCCCAAGTCTAAAATGACCAAATTCAAGAGATGTCTTTAACAGTCAAGATGTCAGGACACCACTCAGTCCCAGCTGTTAAATTAATCTCAGTCCACAACAGCCCCAGCAGGTACCCAAACCAAGAATTTATAGCTTTCTCTTTTTCTTCCTCTCCCTTTCAGAATTGTTATTAATTCCTAACAGAATAGATCTGGATGGACTGGCTTAGATTTGCTGACTGTTGTGATGGCCTTTCTTATGTCTCTGGTTTCTGTTTCCATACTTCAGTCCTGTTCTTCCTCTTCTGTCCTCTTCCTATCTGTGTAACTAGCTTTATTCACAACTTTATCCTTTTTCAGGCATCTATGGATGTTACTTTTGATTATTACAAGTTTCACAGTTCTTTGCTGTTAAGTGTCTCCTTTGAAGTTCTGCTTTA
Organism: Dasyornis broadbenti; assembly: GCA_013397935.1. NCBI lineage: Eukaryota > Metazoa > Chordata > Aves > Passeriformes > Dasyornithidae > Dasyornis > Dasyornis broadbenti. The sequence goes on along the minus strand of VZRN01002947.1, from coordinate 807,552 downwards.
AGTAGTTAAAAGGTTTTAAGGGGGACTTGAAAGCTCAAGATTCTCTTTATACATGGATAAGCAGAATTGGGGTCCAGTCTTACCTGATAATCAAATATGGCAGCACGGGGGAGGAACATCTGTAGCTGTGTTGAGGATGTGCATCTACTTTCATTGTTCCTTATATTTGGAAAACATAATTTCTTTTTAATGGTAAAATCCTCATCAAATTATTGAGTTGCAGTTATTCAGATAAAGGAATATATAAGATTTTGATCCAGGAAATGAAACTTTTTTTCATCATCTGTGAATTGCTTGTATTTATCTGACTTAGTAGATCAGATGTTTTAAATGTAAACTCCCCACTGTCCATAAAGTCAGCTTGGATGAATAAAAAAGTCAAAACAGACATTGTACCTTAAAATAGCAAATTGTCACAGCTGGAAAATGTTTGTGGCATCTCCTCAGCAGTGTGAAAAGAGAGAGAAAACATCAGTCTGTTTATTCAAGCTGCTAGTAATCACAACCCTGCTGATGTCAGTCTGTCTCTTCCTCCAATCAGAGTGACTGGCAGTCATAAACATATTCTTCCCTTTCAAAAGTTAGATCTGGGCATCCTGGCTGAAACTGCTGGCTGACAGGTAAAAGTTATCCAAGGATGTGATGTATTTATCATGATATGCACTTTGTGCTGAGCGTGAACACTCTCAAGGCAAAAAGTGGAGTAGCTGTGTTCTGGGAGACTCATTACACATGTCAGAAACTCAATCTTAATTCTGCATCTTTGGATTTTTGCTGTTTAATTGAAAACTGTTTTTCACAATTGTTTAATGTTTTGAAAAATCAGGAAGTCAGTTGTATGCACAATGCATTTGAAAATGAATCTATGATTATTGACATGGCGCATAAACTTAGCTTCAACGTGCCTTAGGGTTATAAGCAGGGATTAGAAATAAGCAAGCGTGTAGAGAGATGAGCAAAGACTGCCACAACACTACGGGCAGGACCATGGTACTTTGGTAAGACAAAACTTCTCAAAAGTAGGCATAATAAAATTGCACGAGTGAGAGTTCCTTAGCTGAAACTCTTACATTTTTGACAGTATGCTCTGTAAATGTCAGATAAACAACTCTGCTTACTGGCTGAGGAGGTGCTGGCAGTGGAGAAGTAGGCAAGAAAAGAAAAGTGCACACCTTTTTAGCCAATCACTTTCACTAATGCACGGTATGTTTAAGAAATCCTTTTACCATAAGCTTGCTTGACACAACCTTAAGACTTATTACTAATCCCTCTAAAGGATTTTTTTTCTTGATTGTCTAACGAAAGAACTCAAGTAAGTGTACTGAGGCAATTAAAAAATGAGGCAGGCTGAGGGAAGCAAGCCAGAAAACCACTGATGAAATACAGGGGCTCAAAAGACTTTCAAGTGGGATGATTCACAAGGATAGGGGAAATAGTTGTTTAAAATATAAGAATAAAGATGGATTATGCAACTCCATGTTTTATTACCCAAATGGAGCTATACCACCATCTGCTCATAGTACTCTTTCTGCACTTTTGGAGAGGACTACCTCTGTCTTCCAAGGAACTGGCCTGTGTATTCCAGTTCCTAATGTATATTTCCTTTTCTTTTTTCACCTGAGCCACATGGGTTTGGCTGTTTGACAAGCTTCCACATCCAGAGAGCTGAGAACCATATTCCATACTGAATACCAAATTTTTACTATTGACTGACATATTCCAGCGCAATAGAAAATGTTCTTCCTTTGTACTAATTTGAAAACATTCAAACTATAAAAAGTGGGTAAATTTGTGGCGGGTTGACCCCGGGTGGATGCCAGGTGCCCACTAAAGCTACTCTATCACTCCCCTCCTCAACTGGACAGGGAAAAGAAAATATAACAAAAGGCTCATGAGCTGAGATACAGCAGGGAGACATCACTCACCGATTACCATCATGGGCATAACAGACTTAGGGAAATAAGTTGAATTTATTACCAATCAAAATCAGAGTAAGACTATGGGAAATAAATCTTAAAATACCTTCTCCTCACGCTTCCCTCCTTCCTGGGCCTAACTTCATTCCGAGTTCTCTACCTTCTCCCTGCCAGCACCTCAGGACAATTGGAAATGGTGGTTACAGTCAGTTCATTTGTTTCTGCTGCTGCTTCCTCCTCAGGAAGAGTTGTTCTTTGCCTGCTACAGTCTCCCACAGGAGATTTTCCTCCACAAACTTCTTCAGCTGAGTCCTTCCCATAGGCTGAAATTCTTCATTATCTGGTCCAGCATGGTCCATAGGGTGCAGTCCTTCAGGAACAGGCTGCTCCAGCATGGGTCCCCCAGGAGGTCACAAATCCTACCAGGAAACCTGCTCCAGCATGGGCTCCTCTCCCCACAAGTCCACAAGGTCCTGCCAGAAGCCTGCTCCAGTCTGGGCTTACCACACGGCCACAGCCTCCTCCAGGCATCCACCTTCTCTGACGTGGGGCTCCTGCAAGGGGATGTGTGTTTCCCCATGAACTCCCATGTGCTGCAGGGATACATCCTGCTTCACCATGGTCTGCATCATGGGCTGCAGGGGAATCTCAGATCCAGCAGCTGGATAATCTTCTCCCTCGCCTTCTTCACTGACCTTGGTGTCTGCAGAGTTATTTCTTTCACTTATTCTCATTCCTGTCTTCTCTGGCCACAATTACTTCTGCCCAACAACTTTTTATCCTTCTGAAATATGTTCTCAAAGAGGTGGTACTGCCACTTCTGGTGGGCTCACCCTAAGCCACTGACAGGTCTATTTTGGAACGGGCTGGCATTGGCTCTGTCGGACGTAAGGCATGCTCCTAGCAAAGCAAAGAAACCACCCTTGTAGCCTCCCCCACAACCAAAACCTGGCCACGCAAACCCAATACAAAATTATTGATGGTTAATTAAGGATGTGGGTTTGTCATACCACTAGCAAGGTAAAGGGGATGTCTAATTAAAGGAAGTAAAAATTTTGAGATTGTACATACTAATTCAAGTGAGGACATTATCAAATCAGGGCAGTATGAGTTTACAGCTCCAGCCTTTAAAGTTCACTTTTGCAGAAGTGGTAAGGTTGAGCCACCACTACATGATAAAGCAGTGAGAAAAATTGTCAAGACAAGTTCTAAAGGGCTGGGGTGTCTCTGAAAATGCACCACACAAGTTAATGAACAATATTCAAAGAGATTCTCTAGAATGATGATTTCAATATTTGTTGTAGACTCAAGATTTCAAGGTCAACCAAAACCACAATGGCTTTCTGCTTGCTTTTAGTGATTGTCAAAAAGGAAAACTTATAGCTAAGTGCAGGTAATAAAAACTAGTATGAGTTTACTGAAAGCAATGAAGACTGTGCAAAGTATGACATACTAGAACTACCAAAAAAATTAACTCCAGCAATAAACAACATGAAAAAAATGGCCATAATTACTCCAAATGTAAACCTTAAGGATTAATTTATATTTTCTTCTATCCTCTCAGATGTATGTTGTACACCACTACTAAGCTCTTTTAGAATTCTTTCAGGCACTTTGTGTGAGGCTTAAACTCATTTGCCACTTGGGATTTGGCTTTTCTCTCCAAACTCTACCACAAGTGATGGGTAATGTAGAGGTACAAAGATTTCTATGAGTTTGTTTTAAAGGAACTTTTTTCAAAACCAGAAAAAGTATTTACTTCCCATCTTTACTTCTATTGACATATCCTATAGAAACAGGAAGAGTATAGGTTTTTCAGGATGCACAGCTTGAGGAAAGCTGTGGTACCACGTAAGTGTAGAGTATTTTTTTTTGTAAGAAACCTTCTGGAGAGACTGTAACTGACATGCTGGTTAAATCTAAATGTAGAAAAGGGCAATAGCAGGCAATGAGGTTAAGCAGAGATCTAAAGATTAGTGGAAGCAATAAACAGAAGGCTTTTAAAAATGAAAAAAATATTGAGAGTCTGGGAAGGAGAAAGATTTAGGAACTATAAAGTACAGAAAGCAAAAAGATGTATCGCAAATTGAGCTACAGATAATGCTTCAGTACATATTTGTAAGTCATCAGAATACTCATTTTAATGTAAATAACAATAAAAGGCTCAAGAACTGGTAGCTGATGAAGTAGGGACAATAAATTTAGCTAGTTTCATAAAGTAATATGTTTGCTGAAGTAATTTTTGTATTTAGAAAACCAAATATATTTAGTAGTAAAAGAGGCCAGCTTGAAGAGAATAGAGAAGGCTAATGCAGAATGATAATGTGGAATTGATATCATAAAAAACTGTTGAAAAATAGTTTTATGATATTTAAGTTCAGAATTTTGATATTTCACAGAAGATTTAAATGAGGGAAAATAAGGCTTAAAACATATTTATAGCTTTAGTTTCTGCTTTGGGTTGGGTTTTTCCTCTTTTAGGTTATCTTGACTTTGAGCAATTTTTAATTCAGCAATTTAAGATTCTTAAAAATACAGTTTATTCTAAATGGAAAACATGTATAAGAGAGGATAATTTTGCTTCAGAGTGCTTTTTTTCAGAATACAGAACCAAATTTACAGTCATTTATATTGTTGTAATTTCTTACCTCTTTAATACTAGTATGCAAATTAGTTTTGCTCACAGAAGGAAGTATAACTAAGAATACAGAAGAAGAAGAATAGAAAAGAACTTTTCTATTCTGAAATTGTTAAGTGAACATTGACGTTAAATTAATGAGCTGATTAAGTGGGTTCATTATATTCCCTTTAAGAAAACCAAGGAGCCTTTTTTTAGTAGATAGAAATTGCAAAGTTGTTTTTTATGTCAGACCTCTTTTGGAAATAAATATGAGATATATTCACTAGGGTAAGTAGAAAGCATGCTTCTGAATTTGACACAAAATAAAGGTTAGGAAAAGCAGCGTTGCTGAGCATCACACACCACTGCCAAGACTGTTCCCAGTCTATGACCTTCAGTGATCAGCTTATGACCTACTTTTCAATATGTCCCTTCCTGATGCAAACAAGAGTGTCTATATTGTAAGAGCTTGATGACCTGTCCTTTTCTGTGCGCTCATGTACTCACACACAGGGTGGATGACGTTTTAATATTCTGTAGAGAGGTATATTTAGCTGATCTAAATGTTCTTCAAATGTATAATAGGGTTTGAGGCCACAATTTTTTTGTGTGAAAAAATAACCACTAAAACCACTAAAGGAAAAAGCTCTTCATTTTTTGATATAAAACCTAGTTCCCAACTTAATCAGAGCTGATAAATCTTTGTATTCTCTAACTTGTTATTTATTTCATATTGCAAAATAGAGAACTGCTAGAATGAAAACTAACATTCAGGCTTTATAATGTATAGGAAACCACAACTGTTCATAGAAGTACTTCTCTGACTGATGAGCGGCCCAGAATTTAGTTATTTATGCAGATTATGAAGGGAACTGCTTTGGTTTGTTTCAAGTTGAGGATCAGCTCCATGCAGTTCCACATTTACATCATACAGGTACAATTACACATTCTCAAATAGAATCAAGTTTTCTCTTTTTCTGGCTGAGTAAATATAGTGCAATGGACCCTGTGTTCTTTACCATTTTACATTCTGTGGAGTTGTGCAAGAATTTTCACAAGAACTCACATGCTTTGTTTCAAACCCAGCCAGCAACTGAGCACCATGCAGATGCTTATTCCCCCTCCCCGGTGCATTGGAGGAGAGAAACAGAAGAGTGAAAATGAGAAAACCAATGGGTCGAGATAAAGACAGGTCAATAGGGCAAACAGAAGCCTCATGTGCAAAGCAAGCAAAAAACCAAGCAATTCATTCACCACTTTCCATAGGCTGGCAGGTGTTCAGCCATCCCTAGGAAAGCAGGACTCTACCACGTGTAAAGGTGACTTGGAAAGACAAACACTACATTGTGAACTTTCTCCTGTTCCTCCTTTTTGGCTGCTCTTTATTTATTGAGCATGTTGCCACATGGTATAGAATATTCCTTTGGTCAGCTGGGGTCAGCTGTGCCAGCAGACCCCTCACTGGTGGGGTGGGGTGATAAGCAGAAAAGGACTTGGCTCTGCTGAGCAATAACAAAAACATCCCTGTATTACCAATACAGTTTCCAGCAGAAATCCACGGCTTCTGACTATTTACTGTGAAGAAAATTAACTATATCCCAGCAAAAACTAGCACACCAGGTTAGAATCCTGGTGTGACAGCTACAGACTCCTCTCTTTTAGCCACTTGTCCTACTTATACTTTAATATCTTTTCACACCAACTGTCAGAGAGCCATGCAAAATCTGCAAAATTGCCTAGTTTTGTGCTGGCCCTGAGAGCACAATATCAATATTTAATTTCCCAAAATCAATTCACTTCTCTGCTTTGGACAGCACAGTGGTTGATACCGGTTCATTCATGTTTTAAAGGCAATTCTTGTATCATTTTCTCACTTCAAGGAAAGTTACATAAGAGAGTAAAAAAATTTACATGAAGAAAAAAGATTTGGTCAAAAGTAAAAACTTGAAAGCTGTGTGTCAGGTGTAGCAAAAAGAGATATGGGATCAAGAATGGGCATCTAAAAGACAAAAGGGAGAAAGGACATGGTGAAACACTGTTCCAAGGGAAGCATGAGACACAGGAAAAATCCCAGCAGAGCAAAGGTGAAGACTCGAGAGGCATAAGAAATCACCTTGGTTGAAGTCAACGACTAAACTGAGATGTTTAGACATCTTAGGGTCCATGCAGAAAAATAGTTAACAACATTAATAGTGTCGTTCTCATTGGTGATACAGGAGAAAAATAATTTTGTTCTTGAAACTACGCAACCTATGTTTCACTGATATCTGTTTATGTGGGTAGTATTGTTGTTACAAACATATTTTAGACAAAGATACGACCTTACCTAGCTAGAACAGAATACTCCAGTAAAAAGATTCAATCAATAGATTAAATTGCACAATTACCAGAAATAATTAAGGGCAAAAAAATTTATGTAAATAAAAGAACTAAATCAATTTTGTATTTCTTGATTGCTTTTTACTCTAATTTTTCACCAATTAAAACATATTTATCCTCCTTTGAAAAGCAAAACTTAACGTAAAAGTGAATAAATTAATTTTTCTCCATTTCTGTCTGTTAATGTATAGCTCCCATCTGCATTAAGAAAATGGGACCAACTCATAAAGTTTCAGAACTGACTTCTGTACAAAGTAGCTCTACATTCTTGTGTTTCACTTTTCAATGCAATGAGAAGAGACAAATAATAACTGATTTTGAGTTGAGAGGAGGAAAAACCCAAGTCCTGCCAGCTCGTGGATATTTTGACCAACTCTCTTTTGGCAGAACGAGTCAAACCTAAGCTGTCCAATAGGAAAAAGCCAACACAGAAACATAGGGAAAATTAAATTTCTGAATAAAGCCAACACAAGAAACGTATGGAAAATAGAATTTCTTAATAAATCCAAAGAAATCTTTCAATACATCAGCCTCAAATACTGTCCAAAAAAAGATTGACATACACTCACACAGGCACACGCAGAAGTCATACAGTAATAAAAGGACTCTGCATGCCCTTCTCTTATCAATACTTACTATCTTTTTCTCTGTTTAAGTAAGCTTTTTAAATAATGTCTCTCTGACCCTCTGAGCTTGCCAACATAAAAAGTTATGAATTTTGCATATTGAATTTTGCAAAACTGAAGACACCTAACTTGTGAGCTTGTTATATTTTTATATTACAAAATTTTTATAATATATTTTATATTATAAAATTATTGTATTTAATAATTAATTGGTAGAAATATTTAACCTTAAGTTTACTGAAAAAGTACAGACATCTGTCATCTATGCTGTACTTCAAAGCCTTTCCAAAGGATTTTCTAAATTTTACAATTTAATTAACTGGCCCTGGTTTGAAAAACAAGTTAAAAATCACCAAGAAGGAATAATCATTTAGAAATAAATTATTAGTCTGCAGCTGCATCAAAACCACTTAGATTTTCATGGGGCTCGACTTTAACACATGATTTCTAACATATTTGAAAGTTATTGTCTGGCTATTATATTCCGAGTTACATGATAAATTTCTTTGATAGTGAATGTTACTTATATTATAAACTCCATATTTTAAAACCCCCTTAAAGAACTAATATTTTCATATAAAATCTTAGAGAGGAGGAAATAAAAATCTAATAAATTCAAGGACTTTTAGGTCATTACTGAAGGTTTTGAATCATGTAAAATTTTGGAATATGGTGTAAAATACTTTTATGGTTCAGGAGGTTATCTAACATATATTTATTAACATTCAAGAAAAGATACGCTACATCATCAGCAAACACAGGAAATAAAAATCAAATATCAGAGAGAGGTGAAGAGTCTTTCCATAAATCCACATAGGATATACAAACCATCTGTGCTGCAGGTCTTTCACCTGAGATCAAAAATCAAATACATCAGAGTGCAGAAAATCGAATTTTAAATTCTTTAAAATCTGAGTTCAAAGGGGCCCACAAGGATCATTCAGTCCAGCTCCTGGCCCTGCACAGGACAGCCCCAGGTGTCACACCATGTGCCTGAGAGCACTGTCCAAACACTTCTTGATCTCTGTCAGGCTGGTGCTGTGGCCACTGTCCTGGGGAGCCTGTTCTAGTGCCCAGCCACCCTCTGGGTGAAGAATCTTTTCCTAATACCCAAACTAAACTTCCCCTGACACAACTTCATTCCCTCAGGTCCTGTCATTGGTCACCAGAGAAGAGATCAGTGCCTGCCCCTCCTTTTGTCCTCATGAGGAAGTTGTAGAGCAACATGTAGGCAAAGAGGCTTCTCCTCAGTCTTCTCCAGGCTCAACAGACAAAATTACCTCAGCCGCTCCTCATCAGCTTCCCCTCAAAGCCCTTCACCATCTCCTTTGGACACTTTCCAGTAGCTTTACATTCTTACGTTGTGTTGCAAAAGTGAACACAACAGAGGCCTCCCCGGTGCAGAGCAGGGCGGGACAATCCCCTCCCTTGCCCGGCTGGTGATGCTGTGCCTGATGCCTCCCAGGACACGCTTGGCCCTCCTGGCTGCTGGGACGCTGCTGGCCCAGATTCAACTTGCCATCAACCAGGACCCCCAGGGCTTTTCCTATGGTGCTGCTCTCCAGCCTCTCCTTCCCTAGTTTGTGTGTATATCCAGGGTTGACCCATCCCAGGTGTAGGGAGTTCTGTATAGAGTTCTGTATAATGGCCTGCAACTGATAAGAGTTCTTCCATGTTACTTACTTCATTTCAGCTCTTTGGAAAATATCATCTGAAGTGAAGGGTTTCCCTAATAGCTCCTGATCTCTGGAGTAGTTAAAAGTACATCAAATTCTATGAAATATTTATGCAAGATCTTTCTTCAATAAACAAATAATTGTTTGTTGGTGATGCAATAAGCTCCATGTGGCATTTCATATAAACAAACAAAAGCAGGCAAAAAGAAAAGTAAAAAACCAAACTTGTACTTTTTCTATCTCAAAGCTTTTCTGTCCACTCTTAGGTAGGGAGATCAGCTCTCAGTGTAAAGACCTATTTATTTGCTTGTAGAAAATTTGAATGATTTTGAAGCCATTTTGAAGCCATGTTCATTTCTCTTAGGGAACCGTCTCAGGATTTCACTTTTTATAATAAAACTATGAACTTACAAGTAGTAAGAAAAGATGGTTGCATCTATACGTGTATGTGATATCTAGTTTCGAAAACTGTCTTCTGTCTAGTGGTTTTAGTTTTGTCCTGAAATTTCAAAAACTGCTTTAATTTTCTTTTGCCAATCCTGAAACTACGAGATACCAAAAAGGGATTTGCAAAAGGGATGTGGAGAGCAATCCTAGTCTGCTTTATGTTAGTGAAAAAATAATATGCATTTTAGTTTTGTCAAAGGAAAAGCAAACAATATTTGAACATTAAATGGTATTCGGAATTAGGTTGAGCAGCATCATTTTTATAAATACATTGACTTTATATCCAAAACAATTAATTGCATTTAAAGCAGAATGCAGTTAAAAATTGCCTCTGGATAAGGACTTTAATCCATAATAATCCAATCATAGGTGTACCAATGCAATATATAGCATTGAAAACAAAAATTTAAGAAATAAATCAGGAAATATCAAGTAAAACACATCTTCATTTTTTGTTATTTTTCTTTCTTTAATGTTTCCTAATGTCCCAAAGCTAAACAAATGTTGATAATACTCTCAAGGACATTGGAACAGGAAGGCTTCAGAAAGGTGACTCCAAAAAAGGAGGATTTTAATAATATTTAATCTGAAAAACTAGGATAAATTGAGCTTATCCCAATTTGTAAAATCATTTTAAATCTGATGCACTGGAAGAGGATAATTTAATTTAAAGAGGTCAGGAGTTTGTCTAGATATGTACGCTCTGTGTGTATTTAATAGGTGACAAATTTTGCATCAAAGGAAGTTTGCCCTTGTATATTGTAGGATATTGTCAAATACCCATGATAAGACCCAGGGCTGAACACACAGTTTTAGGTGTGGTTTTGCTAGATTCATACAGAAGACCAATTCATAGTGTGTTTTGGATCAGTTCAAAACATCTTCCCATTTTCTTCAATTACATGTAACTGATGTGCAAATCTCGGGTGGCTTCTTGTGTGAGGTATTTGAGTAAAAGATTTGACCTCCTGACAAGTGAGATGTTTTTAGGGATGACTTCTAGACTACAGTTATGGTCAAAACAAGATATTATATAATCTCTTTCTTGGCATCTTCAAAATATATTCATCCTTTAAAGAAGTGTAACAGCTGGTGTTTCCAAGATGTCAGCAAAAACTAAGATTCAAAGGGTCAGCCTACAATTGAGCTTGACACATTTTATTTATAGCTGCTGCAGTGAAATGGAGGGAAACCCAAGTGTATCAGAGGTTGAATAACTGACAATAAATAAATTTTTTAGTTGATGCAAGACTGAGCTTATTTCAGATTTGGTCATGACTGGTTCTGGTTAATCTCTGCTAAGTTTCATAAACTTTTACAGTACAGCTGAAACGATGACAGGATTTTGAGATGGTGCCCTTTTCTGCTTTTAGGCTGAAGAAATTCATCAGTATTGTTTTTCTCAAATATTTATTTTTCATAAAAAGAGAGAGGGAGGAATCTAGGGCATTGTTTCTAATCAAGCAGAAGCTTTATTATATTCCCTGAGGTAACGGAGGTCTGGTTTTCATCCTGTATTTTCCCATATATGGCACTGACTATGTTTCCAGGTTCAGGTTTTTTTCTGTTGATACTTAATCCTTTAAACTTGTGGTAGAAATTCAAGATCTGAACATAGGTCTTAAGATGGAAATGCCAATATGTGTTTTTCTTCAATTTGTTATTCAGACAGACCCTATAGGAAGTTCTGTCACAGACAATAAATTTGCTGGTTTTTATCATATTTTTTCTTCAAGTGCCCCTTCCCTTGCCTGCAATAAATAGCAGATTCTTAGCTTGCAGCAGCTTCTACCACACCAAAAGTTAATCAAAAAACATATGTTACCTGTGCTGTCATCAGCAACAGAAAGACTATGAGGGCCTTTCTACTTTCTGTGCTGTCAGGCATAAGTTTAGATGAGATAGATTGGATGTTGCTTAAACTTGCTACAGGCATTTTATCCCAACAGCTCTCATCTGTTTCCAGTGAACCATTTTATCAAGGTACTATTTCACTGGAGTGTGAAGTGACAAAAGTTATCCTCATACAAGCTGTTCAGTTGCAAACGTCATTTATGTTTAGACTTTTATTGTTGTTGTTTCATTTTATGCATAATTATAAGTTAAAATATTTAATATTTACGTGGAAGTTTTATAATCTGTTCCCTACAAAATTATGAAAAACACTGTCTTGATAGGAGAAGCTTGGCTTGATGGAATGATCCAGATTTCAAATTTTGAGCTATTCTTATCTAAATGCAAACTGCCTACTAAGGAAGAGACTGCATTTCCAGAAAAGATGTAATTTATTTGCTGTATAGTGCAGAACAGACCTTTTTTAAAGTGTTTCTATTATTTACTAGACCTAAGGAGTTCTGAGCAATAAGCAATTATTACATTTGAAATGCTGATTTTTGAACATAAAGAAGTTCAAATGTGAAAGGATCAGAAGCAAGCCACACAAACATGTAAATTGTTTTTCTAGTCCTTACCAAACCCCCCTGTGCTCTAGATTACTTACATAATGTTTCCTTTTCAATTACCATGCAGTCAAGAAAAGCCAGTCATAAATATATTCACACACATGATAGTATGTGACTTTATTCATGAACAGGAAAAAACTACATGCTTTTCATCTGACAAAGCTGTCTTTTGAAATTTCCTGTGCTGAGAATGAAAAAACTGGTGCAATCGATGGACAGAAAAATTCTCTATGATACTTTTGAAAAAAATTCTCAATTACAAGAGGAAAATTATAATTACTGCTTCTCTCAGCTGACTGGAATTCTCATGTTTAATACTCGGCTGTTATTTTGTTTTTAAACACTAATTCTATCAGACACAACAAAGGCTCTGTCTCTTCCTAGTGTGTATCCTGTTAAAGTGTGTACAGTGACAGTGGAGCCCAGCATAGATGGGATTTCAGCAAGTAGATATTCACTGTGCATGAGCAGATGGTGCTAAAAGTCTGGGTGAAGTCATATTAGAGCCTGAATCTCTGGGGAGACAGTGCTACTTGTCAATGAGACATCATGAATGCCCCATGGAAAGAGGGGAAAAAGCCATGATATCTACCTTAAGTATCTAGGGAAGGAAGTCAATATCCATAAACTCTCTATATATGAAAAAAGCCCTCATACTTGTAGGCTCTTAAAGAGAGTGATCCAGAGTTATGTTCTGAACTTACTTCATGTTGAAATATGAGTCAGAAAGCAAGTAGCCTCCTGGTCTAGACATAATTAGTGCTTGTCAACATAAAGAGCTATAAACCTTGGTGAACTATATTTTTTTCACACATGTAAGGAAATCTAAGTGAAAACTCTCTAACCTATTTTGGCAAATCTGTCTTCGTTCATGTTAGCCAGAAGTCCAGAGACCTTACCTGTCCCCCTGAAGAAATACTACTTTAAAGCAGTCTTTCTTTTCCATGTTATCATATGCTTTTTAAGTGGAACAGCTAGTGAAACTTTGAAAGTGGAACACAGTGGAGCTGAGCTGAATAATAAACTAAAATTTGCTTCTAGCCAAAAAAAGTTTAAATTTTTTTTTCTTCTTTTTTCTTCTTTTTTCTTCTAAGCTTCCATGTCTTTACTTCCTTGCAGTTCCCAAAGGACTGAAGATAATGGCCTTCAACACAGACACTGCAGAATGAGTAAGATGTCTGTAATGTATAATTCAGTTCGACTTCTCCAGTCTGTAGTATAAGAAATGGCACTGTTATCACCTTTTACAAAGAGCTAGCATTCATTTATTGGTTGCATCTCCTTTTTTTTATCCTGTGTATGCTAATCTGCATGGGAGAAAACATTGAAGGGAATGATGAATAGACTGGACTCTCCAGGGAATAAGGATTATTTATGAAGTTACTCCAGTTCAGTGAACAGTGTAATTCATGTCAAAGTGTGTGACTTAAACCCAGTGAATTACAAACTTCACTCCAGGAGAAGATTTGAAACCTGGAGATCAAAGGAAAGCTGTGACAGGGCTGTGTTTAAAGCACATTTTCTAAGAAAGCTTTTGGATCACAGATATTATTTATTCTTTCCCTCTGTTTCACCACGTCACACAAAAAGCCTTGTAGCAAAAAGCTCATTTTTGCTCATTAACAAAATTAAGTTTTGAAATGTTTACAATAAAAGTGTCTGAGAAATTACTATAGATAGAGGGTGCAGAGGGTGTTGGCGGATTTTCTGGTCTATGTGATATTTTAGGATCAAAGATAGCATTTTATGGAAAAGCCTATCATTTTTGAGCATCACCCAGGCTATCACTTCCTGTTTGTTTTCAGACCTTATCTGTCACATCAACACAATGGTGCTAGTGGGAACTCTTTTGGTTGTGACTCAAATCATTCCGTTCTATTTCTGTTTCTCATTCAACTACTACCCTACAACAAAAGATGTCCTGCTCCTCTGTCTTTTGTATGCTGCAAAGTCAGGTAAGGTTCACAAAACATATATTATTTAAGTTTGTCATCAAGTATTTATATGTGTTAGCGGATTTCATTTTGATTAATATATCACCCTAAAAGTATTTAGGAAAAAATAAATGAAACAAGCAGGTAACAGTTTCACAGAAAAGACAGTTCTTTATAAAATGTTGCTATGAGTGACTCTGAGTGGCCTCGTGGATTTCTTTACTTGGCTTAAAAAGGCATATAGGCAAGGTAACAGAAGAAATATGGGACATTGAAGACTGTGTGTCATTCTCAATTCCTTCAGATCCTATGTTAGAAAGCTGCAGTGGTGGTCCATATAAAACTTCTGAGCATGTCCCAGTCATCTAACAAGCCAGGCAGGATTTTTAAAGGCAATAATCAAATATTCTACGCAAAGTAACCTGGTGCAGGTATACTGAGTAAAATTGGGCTTCCTACCCTGTACCAAGGTTTTCCCCAGGCTCTTGACATGTAAGCCCTTCAGAACTAGACTAAACCCTATTTTTCCCAGGCAGCTTCCTCCCTTCAGGTCTTTCTTTTTTCTTCATTATTTTAATTAATTTTTATCACTGCTGTCCTTTCTGGAAGGATGAAAGGAAGGGTTATTTACTTTTCCACTCCTGCTTCTTTGTATTTTCAGTCTTCTCTCTTTTACCCCAACTCTGCCACCTGACATTAGGGCACGTGGTGGCCTCTGAGTGCCAGTCACTGGGGCAGAGCCTGAAGCTCTCTCTTGTGCATGTGAGCTGGCTGATTGCATTAGGGTGGCTGTCAGTGAATGGACAGAACGTGGGCAGTTTTCAAGGATCTCTTCTCTATGCAAATATGGCTGCAAGAGCACAGTCACCCTGAGGACTGGAGGATCTGAGACACACAATGTTTTTATTATTTTTCCAATATGGACCAGCACAAAGCAGATGAAAAATCATGGAGTTAAAAAAACCAAATAAACCCTTGACACAGCACATTTAAGACAACCCTCTAACTGTAAAAGTCTTGAAATAATGCACTGATCTCATTCTTGATATAGGCTAGCATGGTGTTTCAAATCCCCTCAGTAAAACCGATTTTTTTTATTCCTCTTGGCTTCTCTTCAAATTCTTTTTTTGCTATAGGACACTCAGAAAGCAGAAATCTAGACAGCAGAGCCTACAAAGGCAGAGATCTGTTGTTACTGCTCTTAATTGACCAGGAATTCATCATTCTGGTACTCCTCTTGCTATTTTATATCTGCTCCCTTCTCTAACCTTCGTCTTTGTTGCACCCACCTGCTTACAGTTTGTAATCCCAGTGGCATTGTATTAGATTTTTCCCAGGGGTCTGGATGGGTATGCCCCACAAGCTCCTCAGAAATAATACAAAATTATTTCTTGTTAATTAAATCCTACATCTCAATGAGTGTATAGACCAGATGACAGAGTGCTGGTGTTTTGTCACATTGAACATCATTAGGTGTCATTGAACATGTAAAACAGAAACAGAGGCAGTCTCAGACTATGGATGAAATTCCAGAATTTCTGTAAAAACATAGAACATCATTTTTACTGTTGGAAAAGACCTCTAAGATCATCAAATGCCACTGCTAATCTAGCACCACCATGTTCACTGCAAAACCATGTCCCTAAGTGTCACATCTACATATCTTTTAAATAACTCCAGGAATGGTGATTCCACCACTTCCCGGGGAAGCCTTTTCCAATGCTTGACCACCTTTTCTCTGAAGAAGTTTTTTCTCGTATGCAATGTAAAACTCTCCTGGGGCAACTTGAGGCTCTTTTGTCTCATTCTGCCACTTGTTACCTGGGAGAAGAGGCCAAGCCCCACCCCCTACATCCTCTTTTCAAGCAGCTGTAGAGAACAATAATGTCCCCTACGAGCCTCCTTTTCTCCAGGCTAAACAACCCCAGCTCCCTCAACTGCTCCTTATATGAACTGTGCTCCAGACCCTTCCCAAGCTCTGTTGCCATTCTCTGGACACGCTCCAGCACCTCAATGTCTTTCTTATATTGAGGGGCCCAGAACTGGACACTGGATTCGATGTGTGGCCTCACCAGTGCCAAGTACAGGGGGTCAATCACTTTCCTAGTCTAGTTCTGATACACGACAGGATACCACTGGCCACCTGGGCAGACCCCAGCTCATGTTCAGCTGACTGTCAACCAACACTTCCAGGCTCTTTTCCACTGGACAGATTTCCAGCCCTGTACCCCAAGACAGTAGTGCTGCCTGGAGCTGTTGTGACTCACTTGCAGGACCTGGCACTTGGCCTTGTTGAACTCTATCCCACTGGCCTTGGCCAGATCCCTCTGCAGAGCCTTCCTGCCCTTCAGCAGATCAACACTGCCACCCAACTTGGTGTCATCTGCAAGCTCACTGAGGGTGTACTTGATCCCCTCCTTTTGTCCTCATTGATAAAGATATTAAACAGGACTGGCCCCAATACTGCGCCCTCAGGAACTGCACTTGTGAGCGGTCACTATTTGGACTTAACTTCATTCACCACCACTTTCTGGCTCAGCCAAGACTGTGCCCATTCAGGCCATGAGCAGTCAGTTTCTCCAGGAGAAGGCTGTGGGAGACATTGTCAAAGGCTTTACTAAAGCCCAGGAAGGCAACATCCATCAAGCACTAAGCAGCTATCCTTGTCATGGATGGAGATCTGACTATTCACGCAGGACCTGTTTTTCATGAAGCCATGCTGGCTGGGCCTGATTCCCTGGTTGTCCCGTAAGTGCTGCATGTCGGCAGACAAGGTGATCTGTTTCATGACCTTCCTTGGTGCTGAGACTGACAGGCCTGTAGTTCCCTGTATCCTCCTTCCAGTTCTTCTTGCAGACAGGCATCACATTTGCTAACCTCCAGTCAACTGGGACCTCCCCAGCTGTCCAGGACTGCAGGTAAATGATGGAGGGTGCCTCAGGGAGTGCTTATGCCACCTCTTTAGATACCCTTGGGGGGATTCCATCTGGTTCCATAGACTTGTGTGGTGCAGCAGGTTCTGAGAATTTCCCCATATGTTCTGGGGGCTTCATTCTGCCTCCAGTCTCTGTCTTGCAGCTCAAGGGATTAGATACCTGGAGAACAGGTAGTAGGAAGGATTTTTATCTGGCATACATGTCTTCCTTTTCATGAAAGTGATCTATAAGTAGCATACCAAAAATAGCAGCATTTTATAATTTTTTGCAGGAAATTAAACTTTTAACAGACGTTGAGAAATTAATTCTTTAATTGAAAGCAGAGGATGATTGCTACGAATCCTAATAATGAAAAAAGTCAGATACCATAAGCTGTATTTAATCTTTTCTAGATAATAAGATGCTGACAGAAATATTGTATTCATTGTCTAGTAAGTACTGCTATAATTTCTTAATTTTTGATATAACTGCTAGCCATGCAAAAATAAATCCAAGGATTGTTCAATGCCTTTTGGGCAGACAGGCATGATAAGCACTTTTTTTCAGATATGCAACTTTCTGCAATCTGTGTTTTGAATAATGAAATAAAACCTTAAAATATAATAATTTTTTTCAACTGCTTGTAGGGTGTGTGAAAAAGTGTTAAGCCACAAGGTAAAATTCAGATATCCATTAAAACATGGACTATCAAAATGCTCTAACTTCTCGCTAATCTAGTATTAAGACACTGTCCTCTGGTCTGAAACCTCTACACGAAGAATGCTCCAAGTCCTTCACAGGGGCATTATATGATCTGTCTTCCATCAGAGCTGAACTCGGGGATTTTTAGTGTCAACAAATTAAACCAAATGTCATGCAACTGTCTTGCCTAACAGCCTTGCTCAACAGGGAGCCCAGAAAGCTCACTTCATCTGAAATAAGCTTAAGATCAACACACAGTTTCAGACATGCAAACAGGCAGAAAAGCAAGGTCAAGCAACAAAACGCTGAATGATTCACAGTCTTGAGACAAAATTTCATGCCTAATGATGCTGACATATATGTTTTTCTTCTACAACACAAGAAATAACTGTAACTCACACAATTCAGTCCCTATGCATCAGCCTCTGTGCTCATTAAATGAAAAGTTGATAAATCTAAGTAATAAGATGGACTGACTATTTTCTTTCTCTTTTTCATTTTAAAAATGTGCTGCTGTTAAATTGTGTCAGTTGTGACAACTAACCTAATTCCATCTTTGTCGGTTCATTACTATCTAGACAAACAAGAAAAACAGAGGGGTTTGAACACTTTGGTTCTAATTATTATACTAAATATATTATTTACCATTCTAAGTATGGCTATAGATGGTTTTTAGAGGACGAGTTAACAGGATTTATTAAGCTTCCTCCAGTTGTTTAAGAGCTTATTGCTGTGAAAATTAGTGGTAGGAATCTTACAATCATTGATTGTACGAACAAGAAGATAGAGCACATGCTACCCTTTAAGAGACTCTAATAGTAACCTACATCCACTGTGCACTGACTTTTCATATAAAGCTAGGAACACTTAACTGAGAATGAAAATACCTGATAGTTATTTTCTATGTGGAACTGGGACTCCTGAAAAAATCACTTTGGGTGATATTTTCAAAATCCTGCACCTATGGTTAAAATTTCCAAAAGACTGCATTTTTAAAATGTAATTTACATTTCAAAAATTACATGGAATTTCAAATCTCATTGCAATTCAACAATACATAAGTTCCTCAGTTAATTGTGTTTTAAAAAGAAATATGAGGCCTTGAGCTAAGTAGATAATTTTTGAAATTTTAATTTTTTATAAACCAAAACCTGAAGACCAAATATATTTTTGTTTAGGACTATTGCTATTGAACTATACTACAGAAAAACACATTTGACCACTTGTTTTTAAAATACTGCCTTCTGTCCCCCTGCCTTGAGTTCATCCATCTATAATTTGAGGTATACGATACAGACATAAGATACCATACTCTGATATCTAGAAATCCAAGTATGAAGATGTATCTAAAATACTGTATGTTTATTTCGTTCACATATTATATGCAGTAATTTCTTACAAAGCAAAGACTTGTCCTGTAATATGATCTGTGTGATCATTAAATCATGGATAAAGTATGAATGATTCATTTTGAATTAAAATGGTAACACTTTAACTGCTCTTTATACTCCACATTTTAAAGTATTTCTTTATCCTAATACTTAGACAAATTATTAAGTACTAAGAAAGTCCTTGTCTCTGCCACACTTTTTGTGAGAGAAAACATGTTTCTGCTGATGTGTAGAAGAGCTCTGAGATGTTTTATCTTCTGTTTAGATGTCCAGCTATGGTGTTTTGCGAGTTTCAAAATACCACAAGTGAGAAGTGATATCTTCATTGATTTTTTTTTCAGGTAAGCTGTTTCAAAATAATAACATTGCAACTCCTGAGACTCTTCTGCTCAAGCTAAAATAAAAGATTCAGGAGGTGGTTTCAGTATGTTCTGCCTATGGTGGAAAACTGCTTGTCTGACAAGACAATATTTCTTGTCCATTGCCCTAGAATGATCAAATGTAAAATCCCACATAAGGCAGAACATCTGTTTATCCACAAAATCCCTTCCCCATTCATCCATGCAGGCTGGATGTATATCCATTCTGAACATTCTTTGATCAGGAAGGAACTGTAGAAAGTCATTAATTCAACCTGCAGAGCTCCATGTGTAACTGAATGACATTCTACAGCCACTTGCAAAGCACGTCTGTATGGAGTACTGTTTTCTTGCCCTAGTATTTATTGTCACTATAAATAGTGGCTTTTGGGAAAATACACTCTTACACAATGCTGGATAGCAGCAGAATTTAAGGGGAGTATAAATGCTGACTGAATAAGATATTCTTAGCAGCAGCTGCATGCCAGATAGTTTGATCTTTCTTCATTAGTAGCACTATTAAATTTGTCTAAATAGAGCCTTTCCTAATTAGCTTTAGTGACAAAAGGGAGGCTTCTAAACCACATCATCTGAATTGGCTGCAGGGAGAGATTCCAAACTAGACTCAAGGTACCATGTAAAATATTCTACTGTAACTCATCTTCTTCTATTGTAATTCAGGTCCCTCTTAAGCTTATTAATTCAGAAGGAATCCTAATGATAATATAATCCTCTTATGTTTGTAGTGTTTTCTTTTGCAAGAAGTAGGGTAGAACTGCCACTGTGCTATTTAATGACTCATTAAATTTATTTCAAAATAGTGAGAAAAAGAGGCCACACAGGCATAATTTAACACTTTGTGTCAATACTTTAACAGGATTTCTTCTGTTTAGATTTAGCCAAACAGTTTTTGAGAATCTTGATATGTGAAAGATCAAGTAATTTTGCATCTCATTATGAAGATTTAATTGAGCTTGTAATCCTAAAACAAATTGGTCTTAGAAAACACACTACAGCAAATACAAACATTTAGTCATGGCTGACACATCGAGTGATGTACCAGTAACTCCCGGTCTTATAAACTTTCAGGGATTAGTCCTGCTCAAAAAGTTGCTTTGTTTTGCCAATGAGTTATCCCATTCATATTTAATAAAGGATTTACATTTCTGCTTAAATTTCACCTAAGACAAAATAAGGATGTATTTTAATGAATTTTTTAAGATATGGTCAGAAATTGTGGTCAGTAAAATGGTGATTTATAGCTATATCGACTTATTTTCTTACCTTTATTTTCCTTCTTTTCCTTTATCAAAGTTTTTATCACCCCTAGAAGAATAAAATAAAGGTATCTCTGACGTTCTTAATTCTTTAATCTTCATGCACATATACTAAGCATTATTAATATTATTAAGAACTACAAATATTTTATAAGTATTTAAGCATCCACTGTTTTATAGGAAATTTTTCAAACACAGAAATTGGAAATAAATATTCTCATATTTATAAGCTAAATCTTCTGAAAATCACTGTATTACATTGGGGCTCTCTTTTAATAGAAAAGGAAGCGAAATTAAAATTTGTCAGAGTACTGGATTTATATGATATATAAATTCTATCAAGACATTGAAAACAGTAAAGATAGCCAAGGATGTACAGCACCATAACAAAACTTGTCATGCTAAAATTACTATTTCATTATTCATTGTTCATTATTTACCTCGTTATTCATTTACTGTATTTCATTATATTTTCTGTGCTCTTAAGTTATTTTTTTAATGCGTTACTATCCACTTCCAAATGCTTTTGAGACCTACACTTCCTATATAGTGCATGTAGTGCATACAGAACCTGACATTCATTAAACACCTAAAGGCATTTTGAATCAAAATCTATAATCATGTAATCATTTTTAAATTAAGAAAGCAACTTGTGAGCATTCCCAATTCACTTGTCACTAGATAGTTTCTGTATATATTCCACCTCTGCAACAGGGACTGAGATCATTTGGGTCAAGTTTTCAAATGGTTAAATTCCAAAAACATGTGCTTCAAGAGTTGTTAACAGTTTCAGCCCTTCAACATAAAAGTCCCACATGAAAACTGGCCCATTTGATGCATCAGCTATTTTTAACCTATAAAACCAGACTCCACAGTCACACCGATCTCCCATTTCTGCAGCACCCTTACTTGAACCAGAAAGCCAGACTTTGGAATAGCCCTCTTAACAGTGTTATCAGCTGTTTGCCGCATATCACATGCTTTTGGTAAAAGGCCAATAGGGCTGAGCATCAGAGGTGGAATCATGTCTGAGGGCAACTTGGGACTTCTGGTGGCTGAAAGGAAGACGTTTCTCTAGTGAGTTAAGGAAATTAAATATCAAAAGTTCAGATGTGATCTAATTAGCTTGAGCTTATTCAAAAAAATTAATTGAATGAAAGACAACTTTCATTGCATTCTTTGCAGTTGTGCATTGTAAAAGTCAAGGAGCACTGACAGTGGTACTAAAAAGGGGTACTAAAAACAATATCTTTTGTAAAAAAATCAGATAACCGTCTCATTTATATCAAAGAATGCTATCTTCCTTTGTCTTTGCTTGAAAATACGGATCAGAATATGGAAGGACACAAAATCTTACAATGCTTGCCTCAGCTGGTGCCTTTTGAACTGCCCTGTTTAAATCCTAAGCTTCTTGAGATTTTTACTCAGGATCAGGCATAGGTCAGTGAGACATATCTGTTGTATGTCTGTTAGCAACAGTTTATGATAACTACTCTCAGAGAGTGTCAGAGTGAAATAAAAACAATTACAAAACATTAGTAAAGTTTTGTCATAACATTGAGAAAACATAAACTGCATAGCTCAGTTAAAACAATTCCACTCTTAAATTCAAGATTTGGTTGTCAAGCAAATCTTAAAATCTTCATAGTGTGAAATGAAACCTGAAGATCATAAATGCAACTAGAACACTCATCAGACAACATTTTGCATTTAATTGCTTGCTAGTTGAAACTAATTGCAATTCAAAACCCAGAGATTTACTTAGGAGGCTAAATTGGAAAATATGTACAAACAGATACCATGGGGACTATTCTAACACAGCATAAATCTAGAAAATTGTAGCTTGTCACTAAATGGATTCATTTGCTATGGTAGTACAGTACAAGTAGAGCAAGGAGCAAAGGGAGTTCTGTCTGGTGATGTGACAAGTGTGTGTTTCAGTAGTAATAACTTAACAAGTGACTCTGAGGGGCTGTACCTTTTGGGTGGTAGAGGCCCATTCCCAAAACTCAAAGTGCCTTCCCACAGATCTGTTACATACTCACACAAATACCATTCACAAGCTGCGATCCCTATTTACTTAATTTCTAAAATAAAGTATAAAAACTCAATTAAAGGAACAACAGCACCTGCCTGGACCTCTGCACTTGCACTATCAAGTCCCAGAATGATGTTCTATAAATGTTTTCTGAATGTTCAGGACACACAGCCTACAAACTGTGTTGAAATTAAGCATGCTTGTTATGTGTTTCATGTAACCTCTTGAGAGACAGGCTGCTTAGACATGGATAATGTTCCTGGAAGAATTTAGGTCTTAATTTTAAAATGCAACTGGATTCAAAAGAAAGCATAAGGGGCACACTCCATACAGTGCAGAGATTCCCGAAGCAAGAAGCAGGGCTTTCTGGTTCTGTTAAACTCAGGTGTACACTTAGACTACGCCTGGGTCCAGAGCTAGACTGAGTTCTGAATTCTAACTCTGATTATTCCCATACCACCCCCCAGAAAAAGCTTTAACTAGCAAATTCTTCTTGGACTCAGAGCATTTGTACACTTTCTTTAAAGCTAAGCCACTCTTCAGGATTTAGTAGAAAAGCAAAGAGTGATCCACCATCTGCAAAATATGCAACCAAGCTCCTCATCTCATGAGGAGCGCTTCAAACCCACTAAATATTTGCATGAATGGCATCAGCAATGGATTAGCTAATACTGTAGGTAACTAGGCATTGTCCATGCTGCAGAGGTGATATTATCATAGGAAATAAATCAATAGCCATGACCTACTAGATATCAAGTTATTCAGGCTTCAATTAGCATTAGTATGATTTTCTACAGATTCCACAGTTCATTAGCAAGACTTGACAGTCCTGACAGCTGGTGCTTTGGAGCACTGCTGTATAGTATTCTTCAGTGACCTTGATGAACCTTTTAAATCACTTTAGCTCTGTTTTGGAGAACAGATTGTCCATGCTGAATTTATAACCTGCACTGCTACTGAGGCAGCTTTCTTGGCCAGCTTCTGCCTCCCAATTTCTGAACATCTGCTATTCAGAAAATCTAAGTCATCACCTGAATACTGGATGAGCTTATAGGTAACCAAGTTCATAAGGGCATAATTTGTCTCATTTCCCATATAATATATTGAGGTTAATATGAATTTTTCTAATTCTTATTGTAGGGTGCTTCACAAAATAAAACTACTGAAAGTGAGCTTTTCATGATATCTATATACCAGCACAGTCAGCAATGCCTGAAACTGCTACCGAAGCATTTACTGTCATGCCCTAGAAAAAATAAACTTTGGTTCCTTTACAGTCTACATTTTTTGGTTTAATTTCTTGTTGTTGTTTTCTTGCCAGCTAGCAGCATCCCTCCCCATAATCCTGCATTCTCCTGTGAGTCAGAACCAATTTTGTCTGTCACTATAGATTTAGGATTTTTGGACAATTGCCCAGACACTCAGCAGAGTTGCTTTTCTCCTTTGTCTTTCCAGTCAGTATGCACTAAATACTCATAAGTTACATTAACTAGAATTGAGGCAAAGCAACAAATTGAACAAATAACTATAATGACTGGTAGGGATAGCAGAGACCTGCTTATAATTGCTTGGTTTGCAGAGTACATGGATGTTAACATGACCACTCAAGGGCAATTATTTTGTAGCTTCTGACAGGTGTGATATGGTATTGTTGGTTTTGGCAGATCTCTCTCGTACGAATGCTCTAGTCGACTTTGAAAAATCTGATGTCAGCAGTCACTACTGTGGCCCTGATGCTGATCCTTCTCTTCTATGAGAAATGAAACTTTAATCTTTTTGAACAATATGTTTTAAAAATATTCCTGATTTACCTTATTTCTTTGATATTTTTTTGTTTGTATCACTCCCAGAATCATAGAATTGTTAAGACTGGAAAAGACCTTTAAGATCATCAAGTCCAGCACCCAAAATAGTATCACCACTATGCTCACCACTAAACCATGCCCTCAAATACCATATCCACATGTTTTTTAAACACTTCCAGGGATGGTGACTCCATCACTTCCCTGGGCAGTTGCTTTACAATTTATTTGGTGAAAAAAAATTTCTTAGTGTGTACCCCTAAACCTCTCCTGGTGCAACTTCCCACTCCTTTTCAATATTTCCTGCAGATAATAGAGTATTTCTCCCCATTTTGTCCACACATGTTAGCAGATTAATTTCCTTAAGAATTATCTTTCTTCATAGTAACATAGGTCCTTGGGGTGAAATTTTCATTTCTCTTGAGTTAATGTCTCAATGTTTCCCCACGAAGTTCCCAGAGTATCTGGCAGCACTGGTTACTCATGGTTATTGCACAGTGCCATTTCCATTCTCTGACCAAGTATCAAGATCTGGCAACTTGTAATCAACAAAATTTTGCTGACTTGTCATGAGGATAGTGATTTAAACACTACAAGTATTTTAAAATGACCTGGTTGAATAAAAATAAGCATTTAGACCATCTTAAAAATCAAGCACTTTAAATGTATCCTTACTTGACATAAAAGTGTAAACTTTCTAAAGTTTGTAATTCGGCTTCTACACACAGTCATTTCAAGAAAGTTCAATTTATTAGATGTTACTGAAAAGGTCCTTAAATGGAGACATAATTTTGGCTGAAATAAACTCATTTTTCTTACTGAGAGATGTTTAAGGAATATTCTTTTTTCTTTGCCAAGCTCTGATACTTATTGACCTTCAGGTGAGTGTAAAGTAGACTGCAGCTATCACTGCAGTCTTGTCCTAAAGTATAAGCTACCAGAATTAAAAAAAACCAAAAAAAACCCCAAGTGATACAGAATAACCAAACATATTTTGTGCTCTAATTATGAACACACACTGATTAGAACTCCTAGGCAAAATTAAAGACTGATTTTTTCCCCAGTATTCAAAGTATACTATGATTAAGAACATTCTGACACATAATAAAAAATAATTATCAAAATACACATTGGAAGCTTTAATAAAGACAATAAAATTATTCCCCACATTGCAAGAAAATGCACAAGGAACTTTTACTGTCCAGAGAATGTGGCAGAGTGACTTAAGTGAAATACTTTCCTTACACAGCAGTGTTTCATAGCATGCTATAACTAGTAATCTACCCAGGATCAGAGCCAAAGAGGGATTAACCCATCACAGAAAGACATTCTATTTTCGGCAGCAGGCATAAATGCCTAGTGACTGAACACACTGAGCTTTGTGCAATATGCCACTGCAGTTTGCTGCTTGATGAAAAAGAGTACTGTAATTAATCTTAAGCTCATAATACTGTGTTGATGTATCACACCTGTTAAATTCATGTTAGCGCAGTAAACTGGTAAATCAGATACATCTTCCAAAATCCTTCTTTGGTTATTCTTGCAGTTTAGAAAACACAGCTACAGCTTAACAACAGCATTCTTTCAGTCTAGGAAGAATGAGATTCTTCCTACTGTCTTGGAAGGTCCCTGCCTCGAGAAGAGAGAACCTATGTTGTCCAGCTGATCAAGTTTTTTATTCCTTTATTAAACTGACTGTTGAACTGTTATTACAAGAGACTTTAGTCCCCAGAAAAATATGCTTTAGTCCTTGTACTAGAATCCATGAATCTGATACAGGGACTGGAAAAATATTTCTGTGCAAAGGATATGTGTGCACCCTTTTGAGCTATTATCTGTAGCTTCACAGATCACAATATGTGTCCATGCAGTTATTCCCTTGGAATGTTCCACACCTGGCTATGCCAAGGTGTCTGACATAGCACTGCAGTGGTTCAACAAAGTTACTCAATAATCGAGAGAAATGCTCATAATGGGTGGGAAATTATACAACTCTAGTATTTTAGCTATGTTATCTTAAAAGCATTTCTGATCAGCATTCCCCAGACAACAGATCAAGGAGTATAATTGATAGACTCAAAAGTCATCTTGAGAATAAAACACTTCATGTTGTTTTGTACAGTGCACATTCACCCTTTTTTACTTTATTCTGGTGGTACACTGCTACTATGGATTTTAAAGTACAGTGAAAAGTGCTCTCTGGAACTGAGAGGTCAGTGAAGATTTTTGTCTAAGATAGGTTTTATGAAAGCAGCTCACAATTTAAGCCAAGAACTTGCCCTTTATCTGGCCTTGTTCATGATTAAAATGTTTCTGAAAATAATTTACCCCCATTTTCATATACTTTAAAGTAATATTTCATAAATTAGATTTATTTTCTGTGGAAGCATTTCTCATTTTGTGCAGTAGAAGAATAATCAGATATTTCTCATTCCGCCTTATTTTCATAAATGGTTGTGTGATACTGTCTTATTTAAGGTACATTAATTAATCTCTTTTCTGAACACCCAGTTATTTACCTCCATTTGTCCAGTGTTCATAACTCTTCACAAATATTGTTCATATTCATTTTTATCACCATGGAAGCTGGTATTTCTGTTGTCAGACACATAAATATCAGAAATCTGCACTAATTTCGATTCCCAGCTTCAAGTCCTTTTGCAAAGAAATTACAGTTCTGTGTATCTATGTACAAAAGACAGGTTTTGCTTTTTATTACAACTTTAAATGCCCAGTACTTCCAAATAAGTGATCAGCAACACAACTTATATCTTCAGAAATGAATGATTGCTTGTTGAAAGCCAGTCTAAATTTACACTATACAGAAACTATGCAACAGACTCAAGGATAGAATCCAGGTCCTAGAGTGACTGTCCATTTTTCTTACTTCTTTTTTAAGCTTACCCATTCCACCCTATATATCTCACAAATTCTCCGACAAACGGAACAGTTATCCTAGAGACAGCAAACTAATTCAGCCACAGTACAGATCTACCTGGTGCACTGAAGTAGGAATGGCTGAGGGGAAAATGGTGTGTGATCATGTCATTGTAGATCAGAGCTCCATAGGTTACAAAACTAGAAGGGCCCATCTTGATCATCTAGTCTGACAACCTTTATAGGAACAGGCCATGGGAACGGCTCAGGATGAATTCTGCTTTCATAATGCATAAGTACAGAGGAACAGAATTAAAAATGTGTAAGCAACTTTCATTCTGACAGTCCACAATTTTAAATGCCTCTTTTTGCAGTGTAGATCTTTTTCAAGTGAGGAAAAGGGGTACAACTGTTTCATGTTTAATTCCTAGTTGCTGTTCCAAAGCAATCAGAAATTCCGTCTGAATAATCTACAAATATCCTCCTGATTCAATTTCCGTCTCTCTGGGGTGTGTAAAGTACTGGCTTTGTAGTGTGCCAGTGAAGTGACCATGTTGTCTTACTGTCTTACATGCCAAGGAAGGGAGGCTATGGAAGCATTGCCACTAGAGATTCAGGTATGTCATTTGTGGGGCGGTGAAGGAGGTGCAGGGTGGGACAGAGGGCTCTGCTCACAGCTGGGAAAGAGGGAGCTGGAATAGAAGTACAGAGGCAGGTTTATTCTGCTTTACTCTCTTCACGTGATGGTTACTGTGTTCGCATTCATGGCATGAGTTCCTTGGAACAAAACCCCCTTCCATAACTATTTTGCTACTTTATTTATTTATAGACCAAGTACTGTTTCTAAGACACTTACCCATTTTAATGGCAAACACCAAGGCCACTGTGTTATTTACTAGTGCATGTCTCAGTTAGCTTCACCTAAGGAAGTGTCTGATAGACAGAATATTTCCCTGTTGACAGTTTGTAAATAAAGAGTACTAAAACTTGGCAATCTCTCCCTATGTATTAAATATCAAAACTGTGTGCAGTGTGTCAGAATAGGGTGGACCGAGCACCAGGCAAACAGCAGAAGGAATCCCTTCTGCTCTCTGCATCAGCTGGATGAGTATCAGCTGCATCTGCTGGGGTTCCTTCAGCTGAAGGCAACACTTTGGGAGCGGAGGAAGCAGCAGAGGACCTGCCTCTACTGTCTTCCCACACCATCCCTGCCCTCCCTGCCCCAGGTGCCAGGCTGTCTCACACAACATGTGGACTGAGCCCCAGTCTTGCTCAGCCAGAGAGCTCTCCTCCTGCATGCCTAAGGGCACTTGTTTTTTATCTCTAGGTGCCTGACTTTCTATAAAGTTGTACATATAAAGTTGTACATATAAAATTGTACATATAAAGTTGTACATATAAAATTGTACATACAAAGCTGTACATGTTGTATCATAAGAATCATCAAAGCTTGCAGTTGTGGTCCAAATCTTCCTCTCAGGCATACTTGAGTAAAGCTGGAATTGAATAGTTAGAAATTTTTCAGATCTGAGAGAGTATATTATCTATTTCCCTCATCCAAATGTCTCATATTTTAATCCAATCAGCCAAGAAGTTTAATCCCAACTACACAGATTTTATTTGCAAAATCAAATGGAAATGGCCAGCATAAAACCTGTAGTATATTTTACCCACAGTCATCATGCAGTTAATGCTCTGGAAGTAACAGTGCTGTGTTTGGGGGATGGGCTAAAGCCCTGCCTGAATGTTTCTTATCTAAGAAGGGAAGAGATCTTTCTTATTGCTGCTATTAGTCTGACAGCAGTGCTGGAGGGGCCAATTCAAATTTAAGAGCTAAATTTAATCTGAAATTATCAATACCCTGGAACTTGCCATGTCCCAAAAGATTAGGCCAAATAGCAGCATCATATATTCTGAGCTCATGTTGCAAATCACTGTGTAGTTACTAATTCTATTAGGGAGAACATATCTCCTCCTCCTCACCCTTTTCCAGTGGATAAGCCCGTGCTAATGAATTTGACATTCAGTGTTCAGAGAATCAATGGTTAGCAACATACAGAAAAACCTTCTTTGGAGCCAAGAAAAAATATATTTCACATATCTATCATAAGAGAAAACATTTATTTTTTAATCCAAATGGGTAATGCCTTTACCGTCAGTAAGTGAATTTTTAAAGCTAGTATTTGTTCCTGACGTACAAATCCTTTAACGGCACACTGTGCATGAAGCTGTGTACCACAAGCTTAGGGGGCTGTCCATGCACATACAGATTCTTTCAAGACCGGAGTTTCAGGTATTTTCCAATCGTCACCCCAGCATGCATCTAAAAGTCACTGTGTCACTGGTGCTGGCAGCTTGTCTTAGCTCGATACGCAAAACTTAGCTTTGAGTTCTGAGCAATGTGACAAGTCGTGTAGATGAAGGTTTTTAAGGGGTTAGATTAATTTTTTCTGTATTATACAAGGATTTTTTTTTAACCCTTGATTCTTCCTGTATGGCGCCGGGTATGGAATGACTGAATTATGTACAGAGGGGCTGATTTTTTTCTAGTATTATCTGGAAGCTAAGATATTGTGTACAGTACCACCAGACCTTGGGAGAGCCACACATCATGAGTTATTACAGACTCGTAACCTGTTATTTTTTTCTTACTCAGTAGAAACTGTGGACCAGACAATGACCCAGATAAAGCAACACTAGCATTAGTAGTATTAAAAGACACGTTTTGATTAAAAATGATGGTTTTAATAAGGAGCTATGCACGTTCCTAAATCAGAGCCATAGGTACACACTCTTACCATGTTGAAATCAAAGATTTGACTGAGAGAAAAAGAAGTATGCACCCTCAATTGAGATAAAGGAAAATATACTTCAGTGAATTCAACTGAACTTCAGCACATTCAGAATATTGGAAACCTTAAAAGCTTTTCAGAGTTGGAGCACATATATTTCCAAAATGAATAAATGAAATGATGCATGCCAAGTATCTGCATATATTTCTAGCCACAAAGTAGCCTAACTCTGCATTCAAGGTAAAGCAGAGTAAAAAATCTGGATATATTTACAGTGTAAACATGTAAAAGGCATGATTACTATTATTTTAAAACTCTGTCCAGATAAACACAACTTTCTAATGTCAATCTGTATTGAAAGAAGCATGAAAATAAGGTTGAACGTGTGTACAGAAAGTTGAGCCCCAAACTTTTTTTAAACTTCAGTCTCTACTTAACATCCAGTTGCTGTACCAACTGCAGTAGCAACTGCTTGGCTTGGAGCCCTCTTTTGCTTCTCTTTGTTTTGATATGACTGACATGGCATTTTGTTAAAAGTTCTTTCTCTTTGAATAGCTGGTTTGGAGATTGTGTAGAACTTTTTAAAGATTCTCAAAAAACAGAGAGGGAAAAACCTGAAGGTAAAAATCACCTGTTGT
Organism: Dasyornis broadbenti; assembly: GCA_013397935.1. Classification (NCBI taxonomy): domain Eukaryota; kingdom Metazoa; phylum Chordata; class Aves; order Passeriformes; family Dasyornithidae; genus Dasyornis; species Dasyornis broadbenti. The sequence continues at coordinate 776,701 of VZRN01002947.1, read as the reverse complement.
CTGTAGTAGAGTGAGTTGTATCACCCCCTCCCTCCCTGAAAAACACCCACATTTTTTTTTGTCACAGTTATCTCAGCTCATATATGTTTCTTTATATGAAGGGTATCCAGCTCTGAACATTGTCACCCATCAAGTATGGATGCCATTTAAATATTCTACAGAGCAATAAAAAATGGCTTTTTAACTGGTATTACCACCAGACTACCCAGTGATAAATGTCTAGCAAGAGCTAAGCTCTGTTTTTTGATTCAGAAACAAACAAACTCTGGCAGTTCAAGGTGTTACTTTACTATCCCACTATCAGTCTGAGAATGCAAAACAGCCATTGATCAGAGCACCCGTTTACCAGCCTCTTCTTGTTTCGTTTAAAGTCAATACCAGAACTGCCCTAGTATGCAATGTCACAGCAAAATTTGCGCTGGCTCCGCTTGGCTGCTGATACCTAAAAACAACCCTGCATGGCTTTGTACATTTGCAGGAAATATAAGAGCAAAGAGACAAGTACAGAAAGAGGACAGCAATGTGACCTTCTTCTGTAGCATCTCAAAAAACCTTAACAGCAGTGTAAATCCAAACTGTCTTCCTGCTGAACAGTTCTGAAGGATACTGCCTGGAGTTCTCTGCCTTTCTGATTCATGGCTGATCCCCGAGTTTTCACCAGAGTACCATCCTGTACTTGGTCTTGCGTATTGGTAATAACCACCCACCTTCCTAAACTGGCAGAACACCCATACTTCTGTAAATCTGTATTTCTACACTGTGTAATGCAAAACTCTTCAGAGATACTATGGTTTATGCCCCAAAGAAGCAGAATTCACTAGCTCACACAGAGTACTCAGCTAGTATTCAATTGGCTGACAGAGACACACTGTACCATATAAATAACCTGATAAAATGATCAAATATCATTCTGTTACTGACAATGGCAAAAAGCAACCTATCAAACCAAACAGGGCCAGGATCTCATCATAAATGTATTTCAGCCATTTAAGTGGGAGGCAAGCATGTGAAGTCCTTTTTTAAAGCAAAATCACTATGTCATAGTGATACTTCATGATTTTTCAGAGTCAGCAAAGGAACTCTAGCCCTTAGGACTCTCAGGAGTATCAGAGAGAGATGTAAGCATAAACATAAAGCTTTAAGGAAGCTCTAACTAGCACATGAATCAGTGTTTTGCACACAGGAGAGTTTTCCATTGAGCATTTAAATACAGGGATTTAGTTCCCTAAATATAAACAGCTGCTACTGAAAAACTGGGTTAATAACAATATGTCTGGAAAAGTATTTGAAATCCAAGTATTTTTTCTTGCAGTCTGTCACGTGCCACTCGGTGCTCTTAGCCCAACATGAAGCTGGATGTCTGTTTCCCTGAAAAATGCGGAGAGCCTGCTACAACTTTCATCTGTGTCTGCCAGAAAACTCTGACTGAGAGATTTAATGGCTGCCGGTTCCGCATATGTTTCTGTCAACGTGATCCTCAACTCCAACTGTGTCTTACAGAGAAATGCTTGAACACATGAGAGCTACAGCTGAGCTGCACAGTGACAAAGGCAAAGCTGACACAGTGATCTGGTTTTAGAACATAGATAATATCTTAATTCATTATCTAGAATATAAAATGTACTGCTTGACTAGGATGCCATGATTCATAGCTGGATTGCCATCATGTATTTTTACATAAGGCAGCAAATAGATTTGATAAGGCTCTCTTAATTATTATCTTTTAATTTATTCTAAGGGCTATATTGCGTGAATTCACAAAATGAAATCTGGTCCAGCTTGCTTTACTGTGTTGCTGGTTCACCTGCTCTACCTCTCAGCCAAAATTCCTTTATTTTTCCCTATATGGAAACTTCTCATCTCATTAATAGTTAAGCGAACATTAAGGGTTGTGTACAGTATTCTCTAGACTTTGAGAAAGATACACATCACATTCCTTGTCTTCACTCATTACTTTCAAAAGTGTGGGTTTACAAACACACAGCTCAGCACAAGAGGCTTGGTAGTTTAATAAACCATTCAAAAAAAGGCTGCCAAGTCTGAATCAAAATCAGGCAAACTCAGTATTTTGGGCTGAGATTTTGTTTTTATTTCAAATGAAAACCTGGTTCCTAAACTCCCAACAAATAAATCCAGCTGTCATGCCATTCCAATCTCTCTGCCGTCTGATAATGAAAAGTGAAGCATCTTCTTGGGAAGAGCAGGTGTTAGTGAAAAAAGGACCCAGTCTGAGCCCCAAGCCCAGTACGTGGTTATGTCCCTGTTGGGTTAAGTTACGAAGAAATTCAAATCATTCAGTGTGTGGGTGAAAGGAGGGAGAGGCCCATGCCTTTCTTTCTCCTTAGGCTCCTCAAGAGACTAACACTGCCCCTCCTCTTTGAATATGGTTATCAGCAAATACATCTCAGAACAGCAACTAAGGGATATTCATGACGACAGCAGCTGCAAAGTTGTTAAAAATATAGAAAATTTCCTTGTGTGGGTGGAAAGATTGCCCTTGCTGAACAGAAACAGAAATCCTAGAGCCCTGATGTTTTTGGATACAGCTTGCTATATTTTGACACATAGTCTAGAAACCCCAACTCAAGTTGTGCTCGTTGTCCTAAAATCTTTTAAAGACAATATTTAAAAATAAAAGTGGGAACCCATAATTTTTTTCCCCCCTCTTGAACAAGGCTCTCATGTTCAGAGATGAGACAAGAGAAATTATTTTTCCACCTGCTATCAATACACCAGGCCAAGCTGCCTGGGGTAGCTAAAAAAAAGCATTCCACAACTCCACATGGATTTCAGTGGATTGCTTAGCAGAGCCAAGATTTGCAGCTTTCAGCTGCTCCTGTGGGTTTGTGTGGCAAAGTGCACAGAAAATGCCATGCCAACCATTCCTTCAGAGCAGATGGGGAGAGGCATATTTACTAATCGTCACAAAACCTGTTATATATGTTTAAGTCTTTTTTATAAAAACACTTTTCTTTTCACCCATTTCTTGAACAGCTACTAAGCTGAACCTCTGCTCAGCAGTATGTGACTATAAAATCAGGGTTTTGATTTCTCTGCAGGATCCGGTTGGACAATGAATGACAATGACCACAACATGTTCCCAACTGTATCTCAGACTTCGAGCAGTCTTTCTGTTAGCTAAAATTTTCTAGTATGTTATGGCTCTGTATTTCTGAAAGTTTAATGTTAGTTACAACTGATGCAGAATATATCTAAAAGTGGAATTTTTTTGCTTTGCCTAGCTGATTTTTCCATAGTGGTATAAGCTACCTACAGAGATGCACTCAAATCAAACTAAGAGATATGCCAGGTGTAACTATCATTACTCAAAGCTGTACTTTTCTTTCTAGCCCTATATCCAGGTCTATAACCTAACCTTGAAAAAGATGTGAGTCCCTTGTCCTCTCCAAAAGCTTCTGAAAGCACCTAAAGAAATTTTAAAAGAAGTATCTTAAGACTCAAATCCCATTTTTCTACCCTTGAGGTCAAACAATACTTGAAAATTCACGTACTTGACAGTCATTTTCCCTTGTTCTCAGCCAAAGGTAATGACTGATTTCTTGTGCATGTAGTGAAGAAACAGTAAATAAATAGTATGCGTCCTCTCAAAATCAGTTGCACTCTGAAATTTTCTTTGTCCTCCATCATAAAAATAATACACAAATTAAAATATCAAACATGTGAAGGCAGCCCAATTCTATGGTTTCACAATTGCCAGGGGTGCTGGCTGCAGGAGGCAGTGCTGCGGAATGAACGAGCACTGTGGCACCTGTCTGCGTGGGGTGTCCTTGCACATTATTTGGTCAAGGCTGGGTTGTGCTGGGGCTTTTACCTAGCAAACCCTCAGTACTTCTGTTGCATTTTCATCTTCCACTGAAATCACTGAAGGGGTTTGAGAAGCAATAAACTCTGTTCACTATGATTCAATCTGAGCTCCCACTCCTGGGAAAGACTCCTTGCTGCTACATTTTTGTAATTTTTAATAACTACTAATAACAATGTTATTAGTACATTGCAGCTATTCCGCTTTGTATTCTGCAGTATATGCTCCACTGATCCTTTTTGTATTTCTCTAATTCCTGTGTTTGTCTCTAGTTTGAAGAAATTTTCCACTGAATAAATTTATACCCATTCAGTCTTGGTCTTTTATAGGCTGGGTTGTATTCCTTCTTTATTTCAGTTACTTGAATTTTCATTCATTTCTTGCATTATCTGCAGTGTTTTCACTTTAAACAGCAAAACTTCTTGATGTTTCTGAAAGGTTCATTTTAAAGCAATAAATAAAAATAGCTTAAGACACCATCTTGTGTCCTCAAGAAACAGTATCATTTGTTTACAGTTAAGAATCATGACAGCAGCTGTTTGCAGTCCAGGATTGCACTGATTATTATGCCATGGTATCATAAGAATGTTTCCTCTACTTGTGTTACAGATACGTTAGAGCTATCAGTCAGAATGAAAATGTCTGCAAGAAAACTCTGATGAATGAAATAGGTACTCACACTGAAAACTTGACACCGAAAATAGTGAGAGAAACTGTGATAGAAGTCACAGAAATAATACATTTCTTATGAAAAAATAAAATCTAAAAAAAAAAAAAAAAAAGCAGGACAACAGTTTGCTCCAGGAGCAGAAGAACTGCAAAAGCGTGGCTTCCTGTAGATTTGTAACCTTTATCCCAATCTCTCTCCCTGCTGCTTACCTCATTACCCTGATTATAGCTCCTTCTGTCTCCCTTTGAACCCTCCACTGGGGAAGAGACAGCGTGAGCTGTGGGCTGTTACCAGCTGCATTTGCACTGATTGGCCATGGAGTTATTCTTAAATAGACCGTAAGTCTGTCAGCCGGAGTTCTTACCTTGTCTTCCCTCTGTTAATTTTCTCAAAACTTGTAGGATATTAATTGTCTTTGGCATTTTCCTATCCTGTTTGAAATCACTCTTTAGGTTAAAAAACTGTTAGGCAAGGAACAGGCTCAGTAGACAGACATCTTGCTTGTATAAGCCAATTGCCTTTAGGAAACCAGTCTAAGAAATGTTACTTTTCTCTTGGCAGGACAGCTACAGTACAGTTAAACTGGAATGGCTCAGGAGTTAAACTTTACAAAAATCATTTCCAGCAGTCATCTAGCATTTAGCTAGCCTATTTTGAAGAGTACAGAGATAAATACTCCTCTAAAGAATTTATTTCATTCATAAAAGCAGAGCCAGTAAGTAACAGAACTTCAATAGGAATCTTATAGAAATGTCAATCTATTGTCTGAGCTTGAGAGCACAGGGTAAAATGAAGTTGAATAACACCGCCAGTGTCACCAGTAGAGCTGAAGGCTTCTTAGCTTCCACCAGAGAAGCGAGAGTGATTCAGCTTCTCATGATTTTCCAACAAGAACAGAGGGCATGCACAAACTGGATGGAGTGGTGGTAGAGCCAAGTATAACCATAACCCACAAGGATTATTTTTAAGGATGTGGCACATGTTGCTCCTCTGATTCAATTTGACATTCATCACTCCTGCATCCAGCATGAACTTCACTTCTGCTGTCAAAGCTGTGTCATGCTCTAGAGCAAGAGATATCTATCTTAAGTCAGTCATGGCCCAGAAGAAGGCAAGGCTGTGCACTGATTTCTGAAAAGCATCTTGCCCTGTGTAAAGTTGAGGTACGTACCTTTTATGAGCTGCATTTCCCTCTCTTTCTCTCCTCAAAAGATCACACAAATTTATTTCAAGGCCAAAATTTGATCAAAGGCAGTAGGCAGTGATCTGGCAGATGTAACTAACTTAATAACGTATTCAGGCTCAAAAGTAATTCTAGGAACAGATCACCATACAGAGTGAAGTAACTTATGGAAATGAGTGTTGAAAGAGACGGAATCCAAAGGGCTACCGGTGAAAGTCAGACTGAAGGACTTTAAAGAATGAGGAGAAAACACCGAAACTGGAGGAAGAAGATGAAATAGCAGGGAAGTATGAAGAGTAGTCTAAAAGATTGCATGAAGATTATTTTGGTACCAAGGACCTGGAGACAGAAAGAAGTGCAAATCTTATCTCATGTAATTTATAGCATAGGAGACTGAGTTTTGGACAAAGGCCGTGACAGGAATAGAGAGACCATAAATTATGGGACATTATTGTTGATATTGTTGGCATCACAAAATGTTATACTGGAACCAGGTTATACATCTGTAAATATGCATATATGTAAGCATAACTCTTAAAAGAGTAAATACAGTTATACTGCCCCAAGTAAAACTTTGTTAACCTAAATACATGACCTTTACAAGATGTACGGGGCATGAATACAAAAGCTACACTTCCCTAATGTGTCATCTCAGCTTCCAGCAGCCTGCACTTTAAAGATGTCCTGAACCAGAGGTTAGACCGAGATGTTTCTGTTCAAAGTCCCAAGCAACTTTGCTACCACAAATCTGTCAAATTAAGGCTTTTTTCACTTAGAGTATAAAAATATTTCTCAGCAAAAAAAATTCTAAAATTTCACAGATAAATGTTCAATTACCTAATGTGATTATTTTAAATATGTTGCTTTTGATGTGTGGTCAATATTAATAAACAATAAACTTAAAGAAAAAAATTAAATATAATTTTCCCCTTAATATGTTCTATTAGTTTCCTTTACTGTTGCACTTACTATTCTAAAGTTCTTGCTAACTCACCTGGGGGAACATTTCCATTTTCAATAGCTGTCACAACTTGAAGAAACATATTTTCAAGAATACTTTTTCTTATTTCACAGAATCACAGAATCACAAACTGGGTAAGGTTGGAAGTGATCACAGTGGGTCATCTGGTCCAACCCCCCTGCTCAAGCAGGGACATCCTAAGCACATTGCATGGGATTGCTTCAAGATGGTTGATGAGTATCTCCAGTGAGGGAAACTCCACAACCTCTCTGGGAAACCTGTTCCAGTGCTCAGTCACACACATACACTAAAGTTGTTTTTCTTACTATTTGTGCAAACTTTCTGCCCATTGCCTCTTGTCATATTTCTTGGCACCACCAAGATGAGCCTGGCACAATCCTCTTGGCATCCTCCCTTCAGATACTGATAGACATTGATGAGGTCCCCTCTCAGTTGTTTTTTCTCCAGGCTAAACAGACCCAGTTGCCTCAGCCTGTTCTCATATGAGAGATGCTCCAGTCTCTCAATCATCTTTGTCAGCCTCCACTGGACCCACTCCAGGAGCTGAATATCTCTCTTGTCCTGAGGAGTCCAGAACTGGACACAGCACTCCAGGTCAGGCCTCACCAGGGCTGAGTAGAGAGGCAGGATGACCTCCCTTGACCTGCTGGCCATGCTCTTCCTAATGCATCCCAAGATAGCATTCGCCTTCTTGGCCCCAAGGGCACTGCTGGCCCATGGGCAGCTTGTTTTTCACCAGGAGTCCCAGGTCCTTCTCCACAGAGCTGCTTTGCAGCAGCTCAGCCCTCAGCCTGTATNGAGGCAGGATGACCTCCCTTGACCTGCTGGCCATGCTCTTCCTAATGCATCCCAAGATAGCATTCGCCTTCTTGGCCCCAAGGGCACTGCTGGCCCATGGGCAGCTTGTTTTTCACCAGGAGTCCCAGGTCCTTCTCCACAGAGCTGCTTTGCAGCAGCTCAGCCCTCAGCCTGTATTGGTACATGAGGTTATTCCTCCCCAGGTACAGGACTCTCATTTGCCTTTGCTGAATTTCAGAAGGTTCTTCTCTCCCCATCCCTCCAACCTGTCACGGCCCTTCTGAAGGGTTGCAGAGCTCTCTGGGGTATTGGCCACTCCTCCCAACTTGGTGTCACCAGTGAACTTGCTGAGGAGGGATCTGCACCTTCATCCAAGTCATTGATGAATAAGGTAAACAGCACTGTGTGATGACAGTTTACATTTTACTCTTTAAATAAAAGGGGTTTTTTTCAGTATAGAGAAAGCTCCAGGCAAATGTTCCAAAATATTTTTTAAACATTCTGCAAAAATGTTTATTAAAGAAAAGAAAACATTTTCACATATTTATAATATTCCTTTTTAAATCTATAAATCAGTTGAGGGAACTTAAAATTGAGAACAGCACAATAACATGGAAAGCAAATAGATGTTGGGAGCATACTCTCCTGAGTGTAGAGAACTCTTAGCTATAACAGAAAGCAAAAATATGAAAAAACAAAACCAGCAACTTCTTAAGAGACGTCCAAGAGACAGTCGTAGCTATAACACTAGATGGGGGGCAGAATTTGAGAATCATTTGCTTTGAAAAGGAAATTCAACTGTTGTGAATGGAAGGGGTCAGTCAAGGATACGGTGACCATAAAGCACTAAATCTAATCCAAAGATTTCACCCCAGGTCCAGCAAATTCCAGAAAAATGCACAGGTATGAACCAATGAAGAATAAACAGAAAGCAATAACCAATGTTTTATGACTGACCTCACTGGACTCCGTAACAGAACTTCCTTTTGCTTTGTGACAATGCCCTAAGCAATGAAAAGGATGAGTTGTCTCTTTTCTCAAATAAAAGCAATGGTGGAACTGGGTTGCATTAATTATTTCTTCCTCTGACAAGCCCAGAAGTCTACACAAGAACAACAACAACAAAATATTATTGAAGGATTTTTATTTTTGATTTTTGAAAACACAGGCTAATATGAGAACAAAGGTTCAAATAATGTATTTTCTATGTGCATTTAATCATTTATGCTTATAGTGGTCATTTTTTTGACAAAAGCAGGTGGACTGTTGGAGCCTTACAGTCTATGCTGCCAAGATGGTTATCTATACATTGTCATTCAGTGTCACAGAGAGCATACAAGCAATGTGATTTAGCTAACATTTAGATGGCTCAGTCTCCAGCAGACCTTAGTTATGCCACTTTACATAAATGAGCATAAGCAGATATGACAATGAAACTCCTGCTTTACCAGCTGCTAAGGAAAAATCTATTGTTAGGCAAAAGACTGTATCATAAGGCAGCATAAATCCATCTGTGTTGTTCTATTTATGTGGTACAAATGCAAAAGGAGTGTGGCACATCATCAAGTTTCATGTCATTGACTGTGGGAGCAGCTGCACCCCATCCAAACTAAAAGAACCCTGAAAGTGTCACCATCAGCATATGAGAACTACAGACACTTAGCATAGATGTTGTATAAAAATGAAAGCAGGCTTGAAGGGTGATGAAATGATGAGCAAATGTACTTTTTTACACCTCCTGCAATGCTATTTTCTTTTTGAGAAAGATGTTGGTAAAAAATTTAAATTTTGTCACTTCTTATTTAATCAGCATCAGCCTCACGGCTACTGAAAAAGGTCACAGTTATTCTAGGCCCACCATTTTTTTATAACTGACCATTCATAATAAATAGTCACTCAAACAGACTCTATTTCACATACCTACTAGATAACTTTCTCCTGGTTCATGTTGTTAGCATATGTCTCTGTCTTCTCTAGGTAAAGTAAATAAGTTGTGAGAAGCAAAACAGAGCAGAAATAGATTATCATAGATGATACAGTTCACTGTAAGCCAAGTTGGACATTGCATTTAGAGCCCTGGGTATTTCCCCTCTCATTGTGATAAACTCTAAGAGCAGAGAATGCTTAGCTAATCTGTACTTCTGACTGTACTTCTGAACTAGTACGTCAAAACTGTCAGAAGTGATACAGGAGCAAGAATTTGTATCCTCCGGATCAGATGTTCCAAACTCTGACCTTTTTATGCCCCCCTCTTAAAGTCACACACATTCCCCTAGTTTCCTCCTCTCCTACTTTAAACTTCTGGCTCATCTCCAGGGCAGAGATTGCAGAGTAAGGAGGAACAAAGTGCTCTCCTTCAAGTGAACTCTTTTATGTGGGTTGAATTTAATGCTCACAGTGGATAACCTTTCTAGTGCAGGATAGTTCTGGGATATGACTCTACCCTTCCCCAGGTACAGGGAAGAACAAAGGGTAGGAATGCAGCAGATGAAAAAATATTCTTTTTTTATAACCCACTTTTTCAATGGAGAAATATTGACTGTTTATAAATTTCTTGATACCCTGTCTGAGAAATTCCAGGTTTCACTTTAAAAAGTGGAAAGCACAACTTGAAATGGATTGAAACACTTAAAATGCTCTAGAAGTGCTAGTTACCCTGAATGACAGAACAATATTAAGAGAACAAGAAAAATGCAAAGTAATGGTTCTGTAACCAAAATGAAAGTGATGCCTCTTGTTCCAAAATAAAGAGGAGTAAAAATACTTTCTGTCTTATTTGCAATGTTTTTCCTTCCATTTGCTGTAAGTGTTCTTTTGAACACTTACATATGCAAAAAATAAATGATAGTACTTTCAAAATGCACTAATACAATTGTTAATTGCATTTATATGGTCAGAGCACAACAGTATTTTTGTTTAATCAACACAGTACATTTGAGCACTTCATACCTGGCAAACTATTTGAAAATTGTAAGTTATACAAATTATTTCATCGACCTCATATAATACACAAATTTTAGACCTTCTATGTCCCTTCATGCAGAAAATGAAGGATTCAAACTCATCAAATTATGAATTCTAGCATATTATATCCTATCTCTTTGCAAAAGCAGAGCTTGAAGGCTCTTTTTAACTGCAGATCCAGATTTCAGCTCTCTCTCATTCTTTAATTTCACATCATTTTGACTGCAGCCACATACAATTAGTGTTTATATTCATGTACCAACAGGTCATACAAAACAGAATAGAAATTATTGTGCTTCTCACTTTCTAAGCTGCTCTGCAATGGGTAGGAAGTTTTCTTTTTAGCAGCAGCCAAATTGTTCCATGAATGCAGCATAATTCCAGCCCACTGCACAACCTTATGAGGCTTTCTAGGTTTTACCGCAGAAACTCACAAACTGAACCATCCATGGAGCTTTGCAAACCAAAGGCAAGCAGCATATCTCTTTTCCTTGATAATTCCTGATGATCTAATGTGTATAAGCAGCAGTGAGGTCCCTATCCAACCTCAACAACTTGCTTCATTTGTTAACGAGGTGTCCAAACCTATGACACAGTTTGCTAGAGTTTTGTCATTCATACCTTACTATGGATCAAGGAAAATTCCCTCAGCACTCAGTCAAATGCTTTTACAAGTAAAGGTTTTTATGGTATTACCTGGTCCAGAGTGCATGTTGACAAGCACAGAGGAAGAGCAGTCTCTATGTAACACTTTTGATGAACACTGTACACACACCACTTGACAGGTCCTTAGATGATTTCATTTTCAGTGCTAGAAGCAAATTAAATCGCATCCATGAGGTCTCACTATTTAGAGATTATCGTTTATTGTTAATGAGATGAGCGTGCATTCCCTCACTGTCATCATTTCCTCAGCAAAACACAATGCTAATAGGAGTCCTTGCATGGCATTCAATGTTCAGACATCAGATGTCTCTGGGCAGTTTACCTAGAGAGAAAGTATCACATTAAAAGATCAGAGTGGTAAGTACTGGGAACAATTTAAGTGCAAATGTCATATCTAATAGTTCTTAAACAATCAGTTTGAGCTTTTAAAAATGCAGCAAGATACATATCCTACTGTTCCATTTTGGCTCTGACACTGCATAAGCAAGGTCATTTCAGGTGATCTATATATAGAGAAAGATCTTAGTCTCTTGAATACTATACTGAAAAAAACCCTGCATAATTGACTGCTACAGGGAGTGGATCCAGCTCATTATTTGAATTACACATCCATCTGTTTCAGTCAGGATGGTTTATAAAGAGGTTGCAAGAGTTAGTTGAAACTGTCAAATAGCACATCAGATAATTTTAAACTATAGAAGAAATTTAATATGTGCATCCTTTTGTGAATCAGCAATTTTAATGGAGAGGGAAAAAAAGTTTATTCTGTAATCCAGGGATTTCATGGAGCTCATACCATCCTCTTTTTGTCCCTGGGCTATCCGTTATCCCGAGCCTGGATTTTATGTATTCCTTGCCCCTTTGCTTTCTAATTAATTTACTGTATTCAGTTAACCTGTCAAGTCATTCTTCAGTATTAAATAATAAAACAGTTTTTAAATCCTAATTTATGCAGCAAATATATTAAAAATATGCACCTTTTCCTCACACATTTTTCTAAAATATTATGGAAAGGAAGAATGAAAGCATTTCTCATTATAGACTCTTGATGCATTTTATCAGCATTCAATTTTTTCATGTTTTGGCTACTAAGAGATGCGGCAGATTTTGACTATATGATTTTATGCAATTTGTTAATATGGCTCACATATAGAAATACCCACTTACTGTCTTCCGTTCCTTGCTCTTTGTATTAACTGTTCTAAACTGAGGCCCCCACTGTGCCTGATGCTGAGGTGCAATCCATTGTGCCTTGTTTCTGATCTTTTACAAAATCACAATTGGAACCTGATTTTCTTAATCTGGAATTTCTCATGATCTCAATGAGAATAATAAGTGAAATTTATTTCTGCTTTATTTCTCTATTGTTTACGTATCATTTTTCAAACCTCTGATTTCCTTAAGCTCCAGATCCCTATAAATAGGTTGCTTTTATGGTTTTAATCTAGATACTAAATTCAGAATGTTGACAGATGTATTACTTTGAAAATTTACATTTTCCACAGGGTCTGGGAAAGTACCTCAAATTCTACACAGTTCTACACAGAACTATATATTTCCGAAAGGTTTTAAGTTATTTGGACCTTTAATGTTTCAGATATCTGACTGCTGCTACACTGAAAAGAAAGCTCCTTTCACAGAAAGTAATTTCTTCAATTCTCAGTGTAGTTCTTGTTTTCCTGCCGCCAGAGGAATGTTTTTCTGTTGAAGTGCTTCATAACTCCAGCTTTGAGTTTTTGTGGGAAAAGAGACAGATTCAAGGAAGTGCTCTCAAGAAACTAATTCGGTGATTCAAGGTCTCCTTACTGATTCCATGTACTAGAATGCAGAAAGAAGCAAAACCAGTTACCAGAAAAGGTAAAATTTATTCTTATGCTAAATAAGGTTTCAGAGGAATTTATAGATATTGAAGTGTATATTCTGATATAGGTCAAATGCCCACAGTTAAGGAAAAGATTGTTGGGAAAGGGAATTAGAAAATAGAGGAAAATTGCTGCTACAAAGTTCTGAGAGAACCAGTCCCTAGTGCAACAAAGGGATATAATAAAGTGTAGAGAGAAGGAAGGTGTAGCTATTTGCTCACACTGGAACTCAAAACCAGCTCTTCAAGCATCAGTATATGGCTTTTCTCCTGTCCTACAAAGAATAACTGGAATAAATGGGAAATTGGGTAAATATTTTCAAATGAGTTTTCAGGCTTACAGGAGGAAATCTGATAAAGCCAGAATAGCCCATATACTCTTCCTGTATCTTAAATTCAAACCGAGCTATTGATATGGTTATTCTTCATATGTGAAACTATTAATTGCCAGATGTCCTTCTGGCCGTGCTTCCACTATAACCTTTTGCATATGTGTGCTGTGGCATTTAGTTTGAGTACAATACTTGTGGCAGAAGTTATCCTCCAATCCAAGCCATTAGAAAATGTGTCTTTAAACAGGTCAAGAGGATGCCTCTCCTTCTAAAGACCACTAGACACATACCTCTGCACTTGGCCTTGCTATTTTTACTACAAAAAATTAGAATTTCCCCAGACCTACGTCAGGCCACTCTTACATGGGGATACTTTTGTGGCTTTTAGATAATAGATGAGGTGGGAATTACCCAGTAAATATGCACTTGTGTCATCTATTATTAAAATTCACAGACACATCAGTTTATTTCTGTCCAGAAGAATGGACTGAGATAACATGAATTTCTGGGGTTTTCTCAACCATAGAAGACACATCAACCCTAACTTATCAAATATGCCTGTCTTACCTTCACTATTTGGCCTGCTAGGAGCACGTTAGCTCAACAATTAGGTATAGAATCCTTGTTATTCACACAGAGATAAAGTGCAAGGACAGACATCTATGGTACCACCCTGACAGTATATTTGTCCAGATAACAACGAAACACAGATGTTAGGAATCCTGGTCTACGGTTTCAAAATTGTAATGAACAAGTTACAACAGTTGAAGTTTACATTTCCACCCCACAGAGATATTTTCCCAGTCGAAAAGTGGATATTTTTCAGATGGGGCTGCCATAAGCTCTTTGATTGCCCTCTTTCAATCACATGTTGTTATCAAACCAGGTCTCTTACACATCTGCAAGGTCTCAAGTCTCCTCCACAGTTCAACGGAGACAGGACAACTTGCAACATCAGATGAGCTCATATTCTTCAAATGGGAGCAGAAACAGAAGTGCATTTGAGGGGTGCAAGGCATCAACATTCCACTCTGGCCAGGCTCAAAATATTGCTTCTGAGGGTCACAGTATAAAGAGGAACACAGAACAGGAGTCAGACTGCCTCTCTATGTCCCACTTAGTTTTAAATGACTGTCAAGAGAGCAAAATAACTCAGCCTACTGACCTGCCCATGCCTTCATTCATCCATTCCTTTTTTTGCTAACTATATAAATAGAGTTATTTATATAGCTTGCTTGAATAAGCAATGTCTTAAATCAAGCCTTTGGAATGGCTCACAGAGAACCAATGCTTGTGATTGAGCAGGCCAATGTTCTGGCCCATAAGTTCACCTGCCCCCAAGAAACAGCAAGGTTAGACCAACCATAAGCCTTTTCTCAGCAGAATGGCAGGTTTCCAGATGGACAATGGACTGCAGCTGACAATGCCTATTCTTCTAGCTGTGGTGAAGGACAGAAAATGCTCATGTGACTCCCTCTGCTTTTACATTAAACTGAAATGAGACCAAAATGTAAATAACTGCACTCAGCAGACCCAGGCTTCAGGGAGATCAGCCTTGATTTAAACAATTAACAATTTAAACAATTATGTCATAACTGTTGCAGACTATTCTGCATAGCAAATCTGGGAAAATGTACAAAGACTGGAGATGTTCACATAGTGTATATCTGATACCCATTTTTACCTATTACTATAAAGGAAGACTGCTGCTTCATTTAGAGTCTGAATCAGAACAACATTTCTGAGTGCAACATTTCTTTCTATATTCTTTAGGTTCTGTACTGAACTAAACTGTTCTGATTAATTTGTAAATGGCACATTATTTAGTGCAAATGTCAGATGGTCATTCTTAGAAATACAGATATTGTTACAATATCTGAGACAGGTGCTATCAACAAAACTTGTCAAGAAGTGTCATTCCCTGAGAGTACAAGAAAGAAGGAAAATCATTCTGCAATATAGTTTTATTTTTCTTCAAGTATCATTTCAGACACTGGTGATAGAGAAGAAAAAAACAACTAGTCTGAGTAATCTTCAGGGTTTTGAGAAATGCATACCTAAAGACAAGATGATTTTCAAACTTTTGGTTTTCAGATTGAACAAAAGAAAAAAGATTTTTTGAAAGAAGCAATTCCTCTAAACATAACATTACTGAAAAAATCCACTGAACAATATCGAAAAATGACATAGACCACAGACTTTAGTTCCTACTAAGCTTAATAAAACTGAACAAAGAAATATCCAAACTCATGGGCTGCAGCATGGAGAAGTATTGAACCATATTTCCCTTTTAAGAAAGTATTCAGATTCAGGCTGTCATTTAAGTATTTGATCAATTTAAAGTATGGCATAGTCTGGTGATCTTCCTTCAGAATTTTCCCCTATTATTTTCAATGGCTGACATTATCTGAGTCATTTTTCACTGGTACACCTGAGACACTTTTATATGGTAAGGGCCATGGCTATCCAGGCCAAATAATTCTATCAGGTATTCAAATCCAACCTACCAGCAAAACACAAGGCATCTGAATGGTGTTTGGAATATATGCTTAGCACCAGTTGCATGAAGAGGTTCCACTGGCTCCTCCAGGCTGTTCAGCATGGCAGCAGAACTACTACTGCCTTTTGTCCCTGAAGCCTTGGATTCAGGCTCCTCCTCTGCTCATTTGAAACAGGGAGTCAAAGTCAATCCAGCATGAATGTCAGCCTGCTTATTCTTCTCACACTTCTGGGTACAGACTATTTAGCCTGGCAATCCAATAAAAGAAGCTCAAGTTCAATGCAAGAAAAGGGTATTTTTTCTAAATTCTTTATTCAAAAGAAAATCTTTAAACAATTTAACAGAAAAAAAATGAACATACTTATTTCAGACAGCTGTTACAGGTATGGAAAATGTCAGCTCATAAGATCATATGGTTACATATTATTATTTATGCCACATAATTTCTATTTATTAGGAACTTTAAAGCAGGCACTCAATATTCCATGGAACTGACCAGTTTGGAAATAAAAGATTCGCAACACTCTGAAGTGAACTGAGGAGTCAGTTGAGCTAGCTTGAAGTTCAGGGGGAAGGCTACCCTTGTTAAAAACCTGAGTAGCTCAAGGAGAAAGCTAGGCTTCAAGTTGCTACAGTATTCCATACTCCTGCATTGTGCTCTGCGAACACAACCTCTCCAGTAATTCAAAGGGGACTGTGTGTATCCATACAGTTCCACAAGATAACTGTATTGAGTTACTGATGCCTCTGGACTTACTCAGATCCTGTGTTCGACTGGAACAACAATGTCGTGTGTATCAACCCTATTGAAAAGGAAAAGATACCATAGGTTTGGAGTTCTTCTCTGACAGCTCCCTTAGGAAATAATACAAAAGTATTTATTATTTATATACAAGCCAGCATGTCAACACATTTTTAGATAACTCTCTGTACATTTTTCTGTTTAGCAATGGAAACCACAGAATAAATTATATATGACAATTGTGGCTATTCTAAGAAACTTGGTATTGCACAACTGGCAATCTACAAATTAGATGTAAAATGCTGCATGGAAGTGATATTTCTTGGTATGGTCTTTCTGTTCCTAACTATTTTGTGCTACTATCTGTATAAAATTAAGATAAAATCTACTCAACATAGTTGTCTGTAATCTGATAATATCTGTCCACTTTGTGCATTTTCAGATGTCCTGAAGTGGTGTACCAGATGTTAGGAAGGTTGTATCTTACTTCAAAACCCGCAGGTATAGTGCAAACATATTTTGCTATGCATACCATCTGGTACCTGTTTTTTACCAGAGAACAGAGTATGTTTAATCATTAAATCAAATCCTAGAGTAGTTAAATCAAATTAATTCATACAGATATATGCATTTTTCCCCCTGTGGTTTTTCCTATCAAAGTAATCTGGTTACTTTATGTGACAGCAAATGAAGTCACTGGACCAAATTCTGCTCTTAGACACACACACACACAACCAACAGGAAGTTGGTAGGTTTGTACAAATGTAAACAGTTACAGAATAATCAGATATGAGTAATAGACATGTTTAATAAAAGTATCTTACATACATGGCAAAACATTGTCTTCTATTTTCCTATTTTTGTCTTCTTAATTTACTTAGTAAATCAAATTAACTTAGTATTAGTTTTAAAGATATGCATCTATGTTCTTCACCTTATTGTTTCCTGCAATATAGGTCTAAACATTTCTTTTCTGATGCTGGTCAAAATTCAAATAATGAAATTTTTATCTAGTTCTCTGATGGTTTCAATAAACAAAGACATTTTTCAAAGAACAAGTTCATTTTAGAACTGTTGCTTCATAACCTCTTCTGTCCATTTTTCACTTCACTGGTTTCTTCCCTCTTTTATTGCAATGAATTATAGAACAAAACAGATAATTATATAAGTAGGTTAGATTTTTGTCAAAAAACTTAAAAAGAACATTCACGGAAGTATTTTGGTACAGAGATTTGGTACAGCGAGAGAGTTACCTCTCAGCTCAAGAAGTAATATTTCCACAGGACTTTTTTCCTCATCTGGCCTGAGATGCTCATGTCATAGAGCCGTTAATCACTGTGAATTAATTTGCAGTTTTCATCACATTTCAGATCCATTCCATCCTGTGGTTATTTTATAAGCAAGCCCACCTTATTAGAAAGACCTGCAGTGTTCTCACACCAGTCGTGTTCTTTTCACGAGCTGAGAGTTAGTTGCTAAAAAAAAGAAAAATTGGACAGTTTGAAGAACTTGACTTAACAGCAGTATTAAATGCTATATAGTGGTTGAGAGACCACAACAGAAGCAAGAATGACACAGAGAAAAAATTAGGATGATTACACAAACTAAATACAGTTGTCAGGACAGCAGTCTGCTATGAATTTGCACAATCGTTTCACACAGGCAAGCCAGAAATATTTGCTTCACAGGTAGAGAGTGGTGCAAATGTAGCAGCACTGATCATACAAGTGTCTTTGTGGGCAATAGCCACTAAATAATCGAGAAAGAGACAAAAAGTGGCATTTTACACTGTCTTTGCTAAGGCTAAGCCTCATGCAATAGTAGCAAAGCTGTTCATTAAAATTAACCTTGCACCAAAGCAATGTTCAATAGTCTTAGTTAAGTGGAAGAATAAATTAGAACGGTTTGGGTACAAAATTTTAATTTTTAAAGACAAATTGATAAATTAAGCAAACTGGTCACAGGAATTACTTATGATGAAGAGGGGTTTTTACTAGTGAAAAAAAGGCTGATTTTCTTTCAAGCAGATGTGCAAAAAGGACCTGAAACTTGCGTCCCAAACAAATAGAATAAACTTTGAAGTAATTATTCCATATTCAATTGACTGGTCACCTTGAAAAATGAAAACTGACTTTCAGACTTATTTAAAAAAAATTTTTATTGCAGTTTTCACAGTAACTCAGCACAAGTTTTTACATGCACACTTTTTTTTTTTTTTTTGGTGGAGATAAAGATAGCAAGTTCAAGATTACAATCCATTCCTCACTAAAATTAAAATATTATTTGGTAGTTAGAAAAAGAAGACCTGCAAAGCTGGTAAATGGTAATCCATCCAAATAATTTTTCTGAAGTTAGAAGGCTGCAATCAGATGCATATCTCACTTTTCCCCTAGATATCAGGCTCTCATCAGGTGTCACCACACTACACATCGAGAATATTTTTGGAATTCCCAGTTCTTTCACCTTCAATATTTTTGCATAATGAGATTCACTTCTATTCATCTGGTTTTGCTCAGAAGTACTCATTCCTTTCTTATAAGCACCCTTAGTTTGGATTCAAGCGATTAAAATAAATTAATGAACAGAAATTCTAGATGTTTCTTCTTGTCCAGAGTTTTAGATAGTGGTCAGATCCTCCTGACATAAAACTGGCCTACTTCTGACTGAGTTCTTGGTTCTAAATCACAGCACCCTCAACAGCACCAAAGGCTCGCTCCATGCACAAGTGCCATAGCAAGTATGACAAATTTCATCATGCATGAAAATATTGTGTGCTTTCCAGGGAAATTACCATTTTCTACACAATCCAAAGTTTCTGCTAGTCATTTAGGTGCTGATAGCAGGACTCCCAGGTGCTGTCAGACTTTGAACTGTGTACAATCCCTGACCTGAGGTGAGCTGACAAACTTGCACTGTGGCTAATCCTGCACAAGAAGTGCTGCCTGCTTCTCTGCCTTGCCCTTTCACTGATCTACAGGCTTAATTCACTCCCAGATCTTGTTTTATTTTTCCAGGGTATTTGTAGAGTCATAAATACCTTGTAGGCATAACGGATGAAGCTGAAAGTGAAGAGAACTGATGCTATTTTGTTTTCAGTTTACTTCTTTTTCTGCAGCACTGCAAGACAGAGGGTGTGAGAAAGATGTGTGAAATCTACTAAACTACAGGTTCTTACCTGAAATAAACTAATTCAAAGCAAAAAATTTTAATATGACTGTTTAACTTGCTAAACCACATTAAGGAAGCTTTTGGACCAATTAGCTAAAAATTTCTCTCAAACAGCTTTTAGCTGCTTAGAAACACCAAGGGTAGTCTTTTGGCCTTTGTGCTTTGTTATTGGAATGCCAGGTAGGAGAAGGCTTTGAATTATATTGCTGTGATTTAGTGATGAATGACTTAGTGATGATGTGATTTAGTATTGTGGCACATATATGAGCTACAAAGGTGAATGATAATGAACCTGGCAGAGCTGAGTTACTTAATGACTTAGATGTGATATGTATGTTATATCAGTTATGTGTGATATATCAGTTAACAGATTCAAATAGATGCTTGAAAAGCTTCCTAATAATTAGCAGCAAGGGTTCACCAACTACTGAAGACAGAGCACTAGATACTAGTAAGATACTGACTTTAAAATTTAATTACTAAGCCCTTGGTCTTCCTTTAAGAAAAGGCCTCTAATAAAAATAGACTCTGCCAATTATTTTCCTGATGCTGTGTAAGTTATATTTGCCATATTTTTTCAACCTGTCAGCCACAGACTGTTATTTGTACATAAGATATCAAAAGATAGTACATAAAAAACAGCTGTATTTGAAGGAATAAGAAACCTCATATATTCAAGGAAGGAAACAAAGTGAATAGGCCATAGAAGAGCAATTAAAAGTTGCTATAATAAAACATCCCATTTAAGATTATTGTTATTTTTGTGATGTAATATGCAGTATATTTTTCATAAAACTGATGTTGAGGCCTCTTTGTTTATCATGGCCATATAATAACAGAAAAGGATTTGACTTCACCATTTTCCCTTTTATGACAGTATAGTTCTACCAAAATCGAAAGGTTCATGGAAAACCCATAGATCACTGCGGACAGAGTCCTTAAATTGCCCACAGTGGAATATAATAACACCTGAGCTCAGTTAAACTGTGGCCATTGAACCTTGGTAGGATAGCACTCAGCAGACATTGAGAGGGTGGTGTGACACAATGTCCAGGCTCATTACAGCATCTGAGCACAGCTGTGCAGCTGCAGCACGGAAATACTCCCCAGTGAGGGAGTGAGTGACAGCAAAGTGTAGAGGGACTAGATGTCTCACAGAGATGTACAGATTTCCACAAAGTAATCAGGTCCACGGAGTAACTAAACGAGTATAAATGCTAAATTCAACACATGTGGCAGCACAAAATAGCCCTTAAATAAAGGTGACTGAATTTTCTCTGTGGTAACAAGGCATTCTGTGGTGCTATGGGGCTGAGCTGCTCACTTTTCTTAACAAGTGTTTCTGTCATTAGCTTTTAAAGTCACCTGAATGAAGTCAAAAGAAGCCTACGGCTAAGCAGCTGTCAAAGAACAGTGCACATGGAAGGCCTAGGATGTCTGTGCAATGCACAGGACTTGTTAAAACGTTTCCTTTTGTAAGGATTGAAAGGACAACTTAAACACAGATGGAGTCAATACAACCTCAGATCTCATACATATATATATATATATGTAAAATATTTTGACACATATGTGAGTTTAATGGGGAACTAGCAAGTTGACAAAAATTGTGACCAGAATAAAAAAAAATGTAAAAAGCTGTCTTTCTCATTTTGAGGTGTCATACACTTCTGTGGTTTATATCCATATAAAGCTGTAACAATTGAACAACAGAATAACCTGAATTATATTTTTATGGCATTACTTAGTTGTAAAAACAGTGCCAGATTTGGTTCTCTCTTGACATGGTGAAAATGTGAGTTCACACAGTCTACAAATCTCAATGGAGTTATTTCCCCTGTACACCAGTGACAGGTGTCCAGACGAAAATGGACAACCTATACTGCAAAAATTTCTGCACATTCTTTCTCATTTAGCTGTTTATGTCTTTGTGTTTTCCATGTATGTTGCACTTACTGCACTGCCTTTGCAAGAGGGCAGGCAGTGAGCTGCTGTTTCACAGTGATCTCAGACCTGCCATCTGAAATCGAACATTGCAAAATTATTCAAGTAGACGATTGCTGGGATTCTAACAGAACATTTGTGAGAGACATTTTATATGCTCTGAAATACTTTCTTCTATGCCTGTCAACAGCCATCAAACTGAAAAATAGGGACTGAGTTACATGAGCAGGGGCTGAGACACAGTCTATCATTTGAACTAACCAAATTAATAAAATGAATGAAACCAGAACAAAAGTAATAAAATAGGTCTATCTATTCCATCATGGTTTTAGGAAACTTTAAATCAGAGACGGTCAAAATTTTCCAGATTTTAAGTTTTTGCTATGTACTGTCAATAAAACAGTTGTCAATATGAATAGAATCATGGACAATACATTATAGATAAAAGGGCATTTTTTTTCACCTTTAAAATGAAAACTTTAGATGCAAATTACCCTAAATACTCAGAAACCCTGCTGCCTCTACAGAAGTCATGGCATTCTTCCTGTTAACTTGGCCATAGATCTTAACGTCTCAATCCAAGAAAGAACTGAGAATGGGATCTAAGGGTGTTGACAGGTACAGGATCTAAGAGTGCAGAAGAACCAGCCAAAATGTTTTAAGGAGTCATTGGCTCCAGGTCACACACCCTCTTCTCTGCAGAAGACTCCTCAGGACTGAAATCTTTAACAACTTAGTGAAGGCAACTTTCACTAAAAGGTTATTGTGAAGTTCTTCCACTTAGCTGAGAAAAGAACTACAAAGAGTAATTGACTACCCTTAAAAAATAAGCCAAATAAATCTTCCTTATTTGCACAGCTCAGCTTCCTCTTTACAAAACTCACCATGTTAGCTAAAGCTCTTCAGGACTGTGAAAGCTGTTAGAGAATCTTGCACAGATACAGCTGCAACCAATTCAGTTTTTCTATCATGCATTTCTGCTATAAGCCCTCAGAGAATCATAGGAAAGCTTCTAAAAACTGCATTTGTACCTGACAAAAGATTTTTATGTGATCAAAGCTCATCTGCACACCCACAAAAGAGGATAGATAGAGAACAGCAGCTGGGGGAACTCAAAATATCCCCTTCCCAATTACTGCCACACCCATCATGGGAGCCATCAGCCCATAAAATACTCATGTCTACAAGACCAGAGAAGTCCAGGAGTACAAAAGCAAGGAGAGAAACCAAATCAAAGACTCAAAGAAAAGATTGCTCTGTCTAGGCTTCTCTCAGAGCTGCCCTAGTAGAGCCTCAGTACCAGTCTGGATATCAAGCCCATCAACACGAGTTAGGCCTACTCACCATTTGACAGTTTTAGCCTAGCTGGGGCAGAGGAATGTGCCTAAGGATATGGAACATAACGAGAGATGCAAGGGAAGTGCATTTCTATTTATTCTAGGATGTTTTGGGGACAAGCCAAATGTGGGGGAAAGAAGGGATCTAGACAATTTTAGGAGGAACAAGTGTGAGGATAAGGGGGAGCAAAGAGGCCAGTCAGGTGCAGTTTTCTTCTTGGTTTGTTTCTCTGGCCACAGCTGCACCTGACCAGCTCAGCCTGTCCTATCTTCTTTCAAAATTTCTTCCAGTGAGGGCCTCTCTACTGAGTGTGTTTGTACTGGGGTCTGGGTGCCAGCCATTGCCATCAGACCATGACTCAGGAATTCCATGTGCCTGTGTGGAAGTGACCGGAGAGACTTGAGTAAGTAAAACCCAGTGGCAGCGTTGGGTGTGTGTGTGGTGGGGGTGTCTCTGTCTTGAGTGCAGGGTCTGCACCAGCAGCTGCAGTGAGACTGCCGCCTCAGGGGCTCGTACGCCCAGGTGATAGCAACTGAGGAGACTGGGATCCAGTGGCAGCTGCTGGGCAGACCGAGAGTCTGAGCTGGGATGCTAAAGGGTTCCAAGCTGTACATGTGTATATGTGCATATATATACATATCTACACACACATATATTTTTGCTATTGCATCTCCTTCCCACACAACAGAGATGGAAGCAAGATGAGCTCCATGTGAGTGTTCTGTGTGTCTGATCTGTGTGGCCAGCCATGTTTACATGTGATGTACGTGTCAGTGCACTGTGTGCGTGTGCATCCTGAGAATACATGTTCAGTCTTGCCACTGGTTGGACTTGGGCATGACACTAACCCATTTCCGGGCTATCAGATCTGGCAAAGTATATATTCACCACACCATATGTTAAATAGTTTTTAGTTTAAGATAGTTTAAGATAGTTTAAGACTATCTTAATTAATTGCCCCAATTCTTTAAATACTTTGAGTTAGCCTCTTCTGGCACTTCTTTAATTATTGTCTTGATAAATTCTGTTTTAAAAAACAGTTCAAAGTATTTATAGAATGTGCAGCCAGAGTATTTATGTATTTAAATATTTTCATCTTCAATGTTGAACTATCCTGGAGCTCTGAGTGTGATGAGTGTCAGAAGAAAGTGTTCTAAAAAGATTTTTTAAGAAAATAAAACAGGTACAATTACATATTATGCTCATCAGAAGTTAAAAAGAAAGCTGGGGTTTTTTACCTGCAGTGGGTTTTTTACAAATATAGGGGAACATTTTAGAAAACATTAACCTTTTTTTTTTCCATTCTTCTCTCTAATTTTCATGTGACATAATGTTCTTTTCCAGACAAGTCTAAGGATTTCTAATTGGCATTCTCTAGAGTACCCTCACATTTCCTTAGGTAGAATTTAACTTGAAATATACATTCATTCTGTAATGAGTCAGCATTTCTGGATGAATGTTCAAACATAAAGAACTTTGCTGTGTATATCTCTTAGCAACTGAGAAATTACAGCCTTAATTTAATTTTAAAACTCTTGTGTTTAATAAACTTTTTTTCTGGTTTTTTTTTTTTTTTTTTTTTTTGGTGCTATAGAGAGAACACATGAATTATCAAGAATTGCCTTGGACTCTTAATAATTCAGCTGTCTTGCACAAGAAAAATGTGTGATGTTTTTCTGAAGGATGGTGAAAGCATCCCTGGACAAGCAAGAATTAGCAACTGCCAGGGTCTTTCAGTTTCTGGGTCCATTACAGCCCCTGCAAAGGCAACAGCAGGCAGAAGACCAGCAGGTACAATCACAGAGCTTACCACAGCTCCTGGGTCCAGGGAATGGTCACATATGCGAGGTGACAGCCGCCTCTGAGAAGTGAGGACAGGGGTGAAGGCAAGGACAAGCACAGCTTTCCTTCCCACTTCTCCTTAGCAGCAGAAAACTGGCAAAGCCAGCTCTTCCTGTTCTCTCTCTCTCCCTCCCCCGTGGTTTTGCTTATGCTGCTGAACAGGCTGGAGCCAGTTTTGTGTTCTTTAGTTCCTGTGAGAATATGATCCTCTGTCCTAGGATAAAATTTGAGAAAGCATCGTTGTTTGATGCTTTGAGAGTTTTGGGTCTTGGTAGGTATTGTGTAGAGCAACGCTGGCCAAAACAAATGAGAGAGTTTAGCTGTTTTAATAGTTAATCCAGTCATATAGTACCTTCAAGACAGACACTCGATCAGTGGTGAGTCAGGTGTTAATTACAATTAAATATTTTCCTACAGGATTGCAGTAGCCTTACAGAAGCTCTCATAGCCCTGTAGTATCATTCATAGTCTAGCAGGGGACGTTTCTGAGCAAAAGTCCTGTTTGACTAGGACTGACAGTCTAAACATAGTTCCATTTTTATATTTTTTTTTTCCAGAAGCTTACACATTTGCTAAGGAGACAGTATGGTCAAGGACCTCCTGACCATGATATTGGCAGGATTCCTTTCTTTCTCCTTTATTCTAAGCAGAAGGTCATTGTAGCAAATATTTGTAGGCTTTTAAGTACTGAAAGGAATCAAATATCCAATGCTGCATAGTTCTTTGGCACACTGTATCACTATAAACTCTGTAATATTGTAAACTGTAAGGTGTTATTCCAATGGTGCGACAGTTTCAATGTATCAAATTTGACACCTTTTCAATAAAATAGGCTAAAATTAGATAACCATATGCTCATGCTGACAAGCTAGCTTCTCCCTGATACATGTTTTCATGAAAGAAGGCCTCGAAGTTTAATTAGTTTAAAATTAATTCAAAATATTGTATTAATTTACAGTAGAAAGGTCAAGTTGTTGAACAAACAGTAGGAATTAATACTTTTTACTTAATGCACTAAGATTCAGATGTAAAACTTCCATTAATGTTAATAGGAGTCATGCCACCAAATTCAAAAATCATACTCTAAATATTTTATCTGTCTATGCTCTTACTGCAGTCTAATAAACCTCGTACAATTAAAACCCCTTTTCTCTTGACTGCCTGCTAAGCAAAGTTGAAGAGCACACACATATGAGCAAAGAAACACTACTCTGCACTGGGGCAGCCTCACCTTGAGTCCTGTGTGCAGTTTTGGGTGCCACAATATACAAAAGTCATGAAGTTGTTAGAGAACGTACAAAGGAAGGCCACAAGGAGTGGCTGAGGTCACTTGTTCTGTTCAGCCTAGAGAAGAGGAGACTGAGGAGAGACCTCACTGCAGTTACAACTTCCTCATGAGGGGAAGAGGAGGGGCAGGCACTGATCTCTTCTCTGTGGTGACCAATGACAGGACCCAAGGGAATGAAGTTGAGTCACGGAAAGTTTAGATTGTATATTAGAGAAAGGTTCTTCACCCAGAGGGTGGTTGGGCATTGGAACAGACTCCCCAGGGAAGTGGTCACAGCACCAAGCCTGACAGAGTTCTAGAAGCATTTGGACAATGCTCTCAGTCACATGGTGTGATTCTTGGTGTTGTCCTGTGCAAGGTCAGGAGTTGAACTTTGATGATCCATGTGGATCCCCTTCCAATTCAGCATACTCTGTGTTTCTGTGAAGTATTTTATCAATAGAGATGTATTTACAATTTGTGCTTCAGCAACTTAAGGAGATGGGCCAGTGTCACGGTTTTCAAACTTTGCATCATTTTAAGGGATTTTTAAACAACTATTTGACAAATTAAAAATTTAATGATTTTTAAAAAATCCTTGTCATTAGTAACTAACACTGCATTATTCTTAGTATAACTCCCAATAGTATACAATGATAATCTATTCACTTATGTGTAATTAGGTCATAAGGGCTGATTTAACTCAGTATATGTTCTTTATAAGATCAACATCACTCTAAAATTCACTTCTTTTTTGGTGAGTCTCATTGAGCATTGTAATTCTCTTGGTTTGTGCTCTGTGGTCCTATTGGTTTAAAGTAAGCTGGAATCTGAGCTATCAATTACATAGCTGAACGCAGATAAAATTTTCAGTCTTCATTAACATAAAAGTTACGTGAATAAGTGCAGGAGATATAATTTCTAAAAATGGAATAATAATTAAAGTGATGAATGAAAACCTTATATTTTAGGGGTTTTTTTAAATAAAATCGCCACAATTTAAATGATATCAAATTGGATGCCTTGTACATATTTTTTAAAAAGTCTATATTTGCTGACACTTTAATAATTACAGTACCTTAACATATGTGCTGAATCTGAGTTGTTGATAATAATAATAATAAAAGAAAAACAGAAAAATTACTGTTCCCTGGAGACACAATCCAATCAGGAACCAGAATATTAAATTGAAGAATACATCAAGAAAATTTGCACCACACAGAATTTAAAAAAGAATAAAAAAGCAGATTTCAAGTCGAAATTAATGTAAACATGTTAAAATTTTTAAGAAATGTTCTTCCACCCTTTTTATAAACAGAAGAACCCCAATCATTTCATGAGATAGAAATATGAAGAATTTCACTTTGGGGAAATTGGTACCAGTATCTAGCAAGAAGTTATTTACTTGCTTCTACAAATTATGTTCCCACTTGCATGTGAGAAAATGTTGGCAGAGTTCAATGTGTTATCTCTTTATATATGTAAACTAAATATTGCTCAATTACACTTGCTGGTGAGCATTTAACAATGTCACTTGTGGAATCCTCTCAGAGTTGTACATACATATGTATGTAGAATTATACACCTTCTTACATAAAGATCATTGCGAGAACAGGTTTTGTTTTCTTTTTTCAAAGGAGAAAGTAAATTCCTATGGCCTATACTTTTCTTTAGAACCCCTGAACCTCGTGCACCTGAATATCACATGCAGTGCAAGTGTGGAAGCCCCTTTATTTAAGTCCTTTTGGCCTTGCAGTAACTCCATTCATAACGTGTTCATCACAAGTCACCCTTCGATGTGCAGTTTCAAATGTAATTACTCCACTAAAGTCTGCTTGATGTCCCTGTCAAGTACCACCTGTTTTCTGATGGGAAAATTTTCTGATGGCAAAATGGTTTTCATTACAGACCAGTGGTGCATTTAAAAAAAATAAAAGCTGAATATGTTAAGTTCACTAATGTTAGGGGTGAAACTATGGACATCAGTATTCATGATGGCTTTGGACATTATAATGCACAATTTAGATTATTCAAAGTAAAACTGGAAAATAGTTGGAAATAATTTCTAGAAACGTTTTGCTTACATAAGAGATAATGCAAGGAATCGTATATTTGCTCATGAATATGTTCTGAATATACTTTTATCCCTAAACCGTATAATAAGTAGGG
Organism: Dasyornis broadbenti; assembly: GCA_013397935.1. NCBI lineage: Eukaryota > Metazoa > Chordata > Aves > Passeriformes > Dasyornithidae > Dasyornis > Dasyornis broadbenti. Next base: position 748,452 of record VZRN01002947.1, on the reverse strand, counting down.
AAAAGTAAGTCCATAGCACAGCGTTTCTATCCTTACCATTTTTCCCCCAATTTTGCTGTTATACATGCTTCCTTAAAATTATCTCTTCACAATATATAGTTCTAATATGTTAAAGAATCTATGTTCAATGTTAATTTAAAAAAATTAGTCTTGACAAATAAAGTTTGTCATTGGAAAGGAAACCATCTCTTCCAAAGGTAATGTTGCTTTACTGGTACAAATAATTATGTACTTCAGCATTCCTCGAAAAAACCCCAAACTGCTAGAATTAAATATAAGATTAATTATTATAACATCTTTCAAAAACTAGAGAGCCAAGTTGAAATATTAATCTTTTAACTTTTCTCTGAAAAAAAATATGAAAACATCAATCATTATTTCATTGTAAACTTCACAAAGTATTTAAAAAATGAAAATTACTCTTTATTATGTACCATGAAATATATTTATAGAGATCATATGCAGCAAAAGATGTTTTCAGTGGAAGAAACAGAAGTCAAGATTTGCTTAAACACTTTAGGAAGTATTAATTATCATCCAGCTACTGTCTGGTAGCTGGTACCCTTCTCTGTCCTTTTTAACGACACTACATATGCAAAAAATAGGTGGATTAGTAGCAAATTACCTTACTTTCACATTCTGCTGAATGCAAGAGTAATTCTCACTTTGAGGGGATATCAGACAGTCATTTTATATGTGGGTCTCCATAACCTGAAGGTCTGATTCATCCTCTATTTCAGACACCACCAAGAAAAAGCTGATAGATTTTAATGACGCCTCTTTAAAGCTCTAATTTAGATAGCCACCTGCTCAGCGAAACTCTCCAAAGCAATTGGTACAGACCATAGCCCCAGAAGTCACAGGAAAAGGGTGATTGTTGGGGGTTTTTGCATTTCAAATATCCAGTCAGGTCATTGAATGGAGTTCACTTTCTAACTGTCTCTGGATATATGACTTCTGTATCCATCTCTGACATTCAATCTGTAACACACCAATTCAGGTTAAATCTTTTAACAATCTCGCAGATATTTAGCTTCATACAGACATCCATATCCATGGTTTATTTTTAGTGCAGCGCTATGGAATACTCCATATCTGCATGTATCTAATGGTCTGCTGACTCTTGATTGACTTCTTTAGTACATTTTAATAGACATAACATGATGCACTTCCTAGAGCAATTTTTCTTCATAGAGATACTATTAGAATTTCATTGAGAGGATGGGGATGTTTAGAATCTGGTATTAATAGCTGATACTAACCTAGTAAGTTTTCTGAAAGCTTATGAGAAAATAGAATTTCTGGGAAGAATATTCCTAAATATCCAGGGATGGTTGTGCAGTACAGAAATTTGTAATCTCTCCTGTTAATCTCATCAAATAGCAGAATTGAGTTTCACCCAGCTGGAAATTGACTTGGTCCCACAGAAAACAGCCTCATCATTAAATTCGTGAAGAACCAGACCAGACTCTAAGTAATGAAAACATATGCCTGTGTTCTCCTCATATGACCCAATTTTAAAATTCCATTTCTATATTTGCACACCAAACAAAAGCTTCTAACCTGTTTTGCTGAAGAAGCAAGGTGAAACAGTTATATTCAAGCTAAATAAAGCCAGAAGGATGCAGGCACAATGTCCACCTGGTCCATCCTCTTGCCCTGAAAAAAATGTATTATTTTACATATGCATGAAAAGAATTCTTCCTCGTATTTAACATTTCATATATGTCTTTTCCTATGGCTCTGCATAGCAGCAGCTTTGTCCTACCCTATTAGGGATGCTGCAAGACAAGCACTGCACCCACTTTGGGGATTCTGAGTATTTCTGACTTCTCTAGTGTAAAACAAAGTAAAATCCATCTGACCACTTCTGTGATTCATTATCTCAGTTGATCTCTTTTTTCTTCAGTTTTCCCTTGAAAAAGACATAAATCCTTATATTTCTTCAAAGTCAGAGGACTCTAAAACTAAACTCTTTATGGGAATAGTGAATTCAGTTTCCCCATGTAAAAATGCAGCTTATTTTAATTTTAAAAAATCCTATTTTAAAAAATATTTTAGTAGAATTTCATTGTATCTTTTACATGTGTGGGGAAATGGTTCATAACTCCTATGGAAAGAGTTTTTGACATTCACACAGGTGTGGAAAGCACAAGATCAAGTCTATATAAAAATGAAATAATGCCATCATTTTATGTAAATTTTAAAATTCCATGAAACTAATAATGTATTCAATTCTATTGCCATTTTCCATAGAAGCTTACTGAACATAGCATTCATGTTTGTACATATCATGATATATAATGTTTTCCACCAGTGCAAAACAACGTATACAATGAACAGAACAAACGATAACTCAATTTTCATTTTTAATGTCTGATCCTTACAGAGATGTCAATGCTGAGACTAATTTATTTCACTGAGGCAGGAGCAAGACCTAAGTAGCCAGTAATGTGCCCTTCAGCTTCATGTTCACTCAGTTCTGTTCAGTTAACACACTTTTCCATTGCTGTGACAATTTTAAAGCATTTATTCTGTAAATGAATAGTCAGCTTTCATGCAAACAGTCCATTAGCATTAATCATATGATTCTCACATACATTGACAAAAAAAGTGTTTGCTATATTTCTCTTGTCCATGACAAATGAGTAGTTGGTAAGAAATGAAAAATAACAATTTAAAAGGAAGATTAGAACAACTGATCTCTTGACACATTGTATCTCTCATCTGAAATATGAAAAGCCATATTCCAAATATGGAGGATGATGTTTCTGTTGATGAAAATATAAGTCTTTTCCTACTTTATCACTGATCCTGTTGCATAAATTAGCATTTACATTTCCTGATATTCTTCTCTTTGGTCAGTTCTGAAGAATCCCAATTTACTGGAGTACAAATGTGCAACTACATAAAAATAATTAAATTAACTGAGTCATTTGCATTGACTTCTATAAACAGATACTTTCTAAATATTACCTTAGAATTTTAAGGTATTAAAATCTTATAGCTTTCAAGATATGCACCTTCACTAGATTTTGACTGAAAACTGCTATGCAGCCACTGGAAAAAAACCTAGCGTTAGGGCTTCTGCCTAACAGGAAATTATGCTGAACCCGAACCAAAGCCCGGTGAATTCAATACAAGTTTTGTTTTTTCAGCTTTAATTTGCACTGGATCAAGCCCTTTTCATACAATCTCCCATTTCTTCAACACTAAAGGAGTGCTTATGACTGTCAAAGAATATTTCTCCTTTCAATATCTGTTCAAAATGAGATTTTGAAAACCATCCCAGGACTCTGCAAAATGAAAATCAGACTTGGATTTGTGTGTCAAATAATAATCTTCAGAAGCTTGTTATTTTGCAGATGGAGATTTTAGCTGCCATGTTGTCCTTCTAAAAATAACATGCAGTTTTCCAGTGAGCATGCAGTCAACTAGCAATATTAGTGTGTGTTTTTATCACAAAGAATCATATGAGAAATCCATCTTTAGAGGTTTCTATAATCAAATCAGGAAATCTCTTAAATTTATACGTAAGGAAAAATATTTTTAAAATCTTTAAAAACATGACACATCTCAAAGTCCTTTAATGTTTCACAGTGGAAGAAAGAAGACAACAGATGAATGTGATAATGGATAGACTATCTAAGAATTAATCGACATTTTTTAAAGTGACAATGCTGGCAAACGACAAGAATGGAATGTTAAGGTATTTATTGTAAGCCAAGAGGAAAAGATTTATATGCATCATCTCCAAGCCAATATATAATAAAATCCATTTTCAGGCTTGACATAAAATACAATCAAAAGGCCATTTGTGACTCTGAGCCCATGTCTCCTTCTTATGCTATAAAGTACCCCAAATTTTCCAGCACCATTTTGGCCCTTTTCTTTAAAGGGCAAATACTATTTAGTTAGAAATGCACTTGTATGTTTTTTAGTCCTGATCCAACTCCTACTGTTGCCAGAGAAATGTTTTCTGTTGAATTCAGAAGGAATTAAAAAAAAAAAAAAAAAATCATTAAGTAGAACTTAGTATTCTATTCTGTACAGATTGCTATTAACAGAGATTCATTTGAGACTGCCCCAGTGGCTTACCAGTAAGTTGATGGGACATGAACAACATATTTCTTAAACCAGCTGTAAGGCAGAAAAGCTGAGGTTACTATTTGGATTCCCTGATGAAAAGCTGCAATTGTTTCATTTATAGGTAAATGTATTCTGGCAATTCCTAGAGTGACCTTGGCAGCCAACTGCGTTGCCCTTAGTGTCAGCAGAAAGAAGGCTGTTGGTGTCAGTGGGCTTTGGATCAGGCTTTAAAGACAGAGGAAGCTTGCTTAAGGAGGAAAACAGACATAAAAAATAGTCCTGATTTCCCAGGTTTTGTCGCTTAGAGTTTAGAATACCAACAAGACATTTTAAACCCTGAAGAATAGTTGTTGTAAGTCAATTATTTTGACCCTGTACGGTTTTTTACAATTGTATACAAGAATAAAGAAGAGCAAATCTCTCTGGCTTACAAAAAAAAAAAAAAAAAGAAAATAAATAAATAAAAGGCAAGTACTTTATTTATCAATAGGTATTTTAGCTGCTTTTTACACCATTGCAATGACTAAACAAATAGCAACATATAAACAAAGGAGAGTATAAAATCATTTCACTCCAGCTGGTATCCCAAGACAACCTATCGACTAAGTACAGAGTTAGATGTTTCAAGTATGGCACTTATATAAATAAGAGCAGAGAGAAGGTGATATATTCACAGTTAAATGGAATGAACTCTCTTCCTTTGGTATGTGTGTCATTGTAGGTGATTGTAGGTAAATGCATAACTTGGCATGAACCAACTCCATCTTATTCATGCACATATTAGGGTGTCAATCAAAATGTACTGATATATTCTGCAGATTACAACTAATGCAAGATGATTAAGGTCTCTGGTGTGTGTGTGTGGACAGGTAAACAAAAAATGGCAAAATTATATTCAGCATTTATTTTTAGCATGACTAATTGATGCACAAACCATGATAGAAAATCACTAATAATACACACCAGGAATAAAGTCTGTGATTTAGACAAACAAAATAAGACATCTGTGAGATATGTGAACATAGATATCCTGGTTGAGCTGTGGTTAGGTTCCTTACAGTGCACTTACCCTCCTTTTAAAACATGCTTATGCCTGCACATTGCAATAGTGTCCCCCACCCCACCCCACCCCGTATAGAGTATCCTTGCAGAGTTTTTGATATGAACATTCTACACATTTACAACAATTAGTGAGATGGTTCAAACTGTAAACATCCTAATGACGACCAAAAAGCTGCTTCACTGACAGATAAAACCCAATCATTAGAAAGAAAAGTAGGAATAATAGTAGCTGTGCTGTAAGGCTAGGTCAAGCATGGTTTTATAGCTGTTTTTTCAGTCTTTTATATAGCGCTGCATTTTGCAGCTAGTTCAGTAAGTGCAGATCCAATACCTTAATGGCTTTCTTGGTGGTTTGATAAAATGCTTGCCTAAGCAATGTACCTTTCTCTAATGGTATCTGGGTCTGTTCCACCTGGCACAGTGTTTCAGTTCTGTCACAGCCTCACACATAAGCTGAGTCACTTGACTGAGTCCTGCCGAAGTTAGGCATGCTCATTCTTGGCAGGTCCTTATTTCTGATTTCATATATGGATTTCCTTTTTGCCTGTACTCCTCTCACTGCCATTTTGATCTTTCTCCAGCCCAAGTGGTTCAGTTCGGCCAAATTAAGCACCACACAAATCCCACTGACAGCAAACATGAATACCAAGAATACAGTCTTCTCAGTGGGTCTAGAGACATAGCACTCTACTTCTTTAATGCAAGGGTATCTGTCACATTCGTACATGGAAGGGACATTGAATCCGTACAGAAAATACTGTCCCACTAAGAATCCAATCTCTAGGGCATTTCGAAAGACCACTTGGATGATATAAAATCGAGAAATGCCTTCTTGCCTCCTCATCTTTGACTTTGTAGTTCTGATAGCAGGGTTGGGGATTTCCTTCACTTCTAAGCAGTCTGGTTCTGCCTCTTTGGTGGAGTTCTCAGTGTTTTGCAGCACCCCATTGACAATCGTGTTCTTGATTTTCTTACTGTCCTCACGCTTCATTGAATCCTGGTCCCTTTCCAAGGTAAGGAAGACAGTGGAGTATCTCCGTTCCCTTTGTTTAGCAGACTGGTGAACGGAGTATGTTATGAAGCACAGGCTGGGAGTGCACACCATGATGATCTGGAACACCCAGTACCTTATGTGAGAAATGGGGAAAGCCTGGTCATAACAAGCCTGGTTGCAGCCTGGCTGCAGCGTGTTACAGACAAACATCGTTTGCTCGTCATCGTACACCGTCTCCCCTACAATGGCCACAATGAGAATTCTGAAGATCACCACCACGGTCAGCAGGATCCTGCAACAGAGAAGCCCGTCAGTGCGCGCCTCCGCCGCGCGGCCGGGAGCTGTCCAGTGCTGACCGGGCCCGCGCGCCGCGGCACCGCGCA